>WSTV01000673.1:0-13672 GCA_019632285.1 Tulasnella sp. 332
CATCACGCCCTGGTGTCAATGCAGGCGATTTGGCGCGCACCATGAGTTTCACTTTCAGTGCCGACCTTGTTCCTCGATTCTGCGCGTGCTGGGCATTTCCTCTCTGCCTTCTTTGCCTTTGCTTTCTTTGCTGGCGCATTAGGCTCAACGGGAGGAGGCGTATCTCCGGCGTTGGTGACTTTCGGATCGATAATCAAAATCCGAGTGTGAGGTTGTACGTTTGCGTGATTGCTGGGGTTGGCGAGGTAATATGAGCCGTTGTTGGCTTCGGGAACAATCACCATATTTGAGGGTCCGTCTGAGGGCTTCCTGTCAACGCACGTCACGGGGGCCAGGCACTCGATCTCGGAAGCCCGTCTTTTTGACACTTCAGTATCCGAAGCTGCGCTGGCAGGTGGATTTGGGTGTGCGACGGATATGGCGATGGTGATATCCTCCTCTACCTCTGAGAAGGATGTCTTCAAGTGCTCATCCTCGCTAATCCACTGAAGTGCGTTGGCGTTGGCCACCTTTGGGGGTGACATACACTGAAGTTCTTCGAAGTAGAACGTTCCAAACACATTATGTTTGCGGATGCCGCTGCTGTGACACGTGTCGCACTCTCCACAACGTCCATTTACATCAACCTTCCCCGGCTCCAGCCGGAAGATCTCCCTAATCCTGCAGATCGCTGTCAAGCGCTCGTATCCTAACCGTCTTCCCTCGTCTGCGGTGATGTGCTGGCCCCTGGTGCAGAGTGTATTATAAGCAGGATGAAGCCACTGAGGAACATGGCATTTCATAGCGAGCTCGAATCGGTCTACGGCCTCTTGGTCTGTTGAATGGTGTTCGATGTGTTTGATGATGTGTTCACGGACGGTACCAAAGCCCCATTTGGTCGCGAGATGAAGGGCGCCCCCCCATTCTTCGATCTTTAATTCAAGCGGAGCCTCAGTCTGTCTTATGGGCGGGAGCATTGGATCAACTACCGTCATATCGTTCGTGGTGGTTCACAGACAGACCTTGCATGAAGCACGTCTAGGAGGCTCTCCATCTCGGAGACGGTAGCACCAATGAGGGAAATAGGCTGGCCACCCGGGTGGGAACAAAAAACCTTGGAGAAGGGAGCCGATTGAGAGAACAGCGACTTGGAGACACGATAAGTGACATCCTCCACCTTGGAGCAAGAAAGTGTCAGTTGACTACTGAGTGTTGCTACTTGTGCACCGGAACTCACGGCTAAGTCGACGAGCTCGTCATAGTACTTGGGGTGCATTAGAGATAAGACAAGTGCTGGAAGATGGGCGGTCGGGAATTGTTTGAAAGGATGCTGTTGAAACGGACACAGCGGTTAGAGGTGAAGTGAGAGGAATGCCGCCGGGCGAGCGTACACATTCCAATGTGATCAGGCACGGAGAACTTGTGACATAGGCTTGGGTGACGTGAGTTGGAGCCTCATAACTTGTACATCTTTGCATGGCTGTTATGAAAATGGTAGTTGTTGCGTTGGCAGTGAGAGTATCGACGTTGGCGTCTTGTGTATATTAACTGACGAGGATCCATCAAGTGAGGACCAAGCAACACTTTCTGTGATGATGTAGGCACGACACTCCAAAACGAGCAAAAACGAAACAAAAATAAGTGAGAGAAGTTGCAATCTTCATGCTCAAAGCGGGTAAATCCAGGCAAAATCCGGCAAAAAAGGAACGTGGGCAGAAGTTAAAAATAAGATTGATTGTGGAAATCTCCCTTCTGGACGTTGCGGCCTTGAAAAAAATGCAAAGAAATCGACATATTAAACCATATACAAGACGATAAACTACCCCTAAGTACGCAGGGCACCTTTTCACCTGAGTTGACTACCACCTGGGTAGGTTACCGGACTACTCTCTGACGTCTGGCTCATTCTTCTGGGCGGGCCACTATGAAGGGCAGAATGAGGAATATCAATCAGTCCTTGAGTCCTTCGGCGCGTGCATCAGCCGAAAGGAAGGGAGGGAGAGGAAAGGGAAAAGGGGATCCGATGGTGACAGAAAGCAGTCCACTGACATGTTTCATCGGTTTGCGGTCTCGCACTTTAGGGATACTCGGGTCGCCCTCCCTCAACGGATTCTCCGCGTCATCAAGAAACTCATAATTTACGCCGTGGTAAGCCTCGAGCGCCCGCTCCATTTCCATGGATGGGGCTGGAGCGCTTATATCCTTATAATGATCCTCCAGGGTTTGAATGGGCCTACCAGTTTTCGAGGAATAGAATGTGGGCTTCTCAGTTTGGTACCCATGATAGGCCTTTGACTTAAAGGAGATCCGTGGGACGTCAGCTCTCCCCCGATTATTGTGTGATGCTTTAGCGAGCAGCGGCAACGAGAGGCAAGTCAAACTGACCTTTGGTATTTCCATTTTGTCCGCCTTCGCACCACCTACGAACCCATCAATCATTTCCCAGTTACTGTAACGATCACATTGGTGTCAATAGATGCCAGAAAGCGAGGAGAGCTTCCAGAATTCACGGTATAACGGGGGCTGCGAGCGTTGCGAGCCCTGAGAGCCCGATCGCAAGGAGGAAAAGGCAGGGACCAGAAATGTATCGCATAACTAAACGTCAACTGATGAAGCCTGGAAGGAAAATGGAGTAGATAAACGTCGAGGATCGAGCGGAGGGGACAAGATGATAGTCGAAGGTTGTTGGTGAGTAAAGAAGAAGGGGGCTTTGGGAGTGGAGCGAAGAAGGAAGAAAGAGATCGTTGCCGATGGGGAATCGACGATGATTGAGTGACCTTTATACGTTCGGTACACCACCCGAATACATGCCCATATCTGCCATCATTCATACGTGTTTGATGTTTCCTTTATGTGGTGGCAAGCGAAACCCAACGGTAACTAGGAGGATTACTTGTTGAGCCGCCTGTATAGCTTTCGGCAAGAACTAGCACTTATCGAGCGTAAGTCATGTGTATAACCCGACGCACTACAACTAACTCTCAGGTCTCGCTAAGCTGTGACCCAGGGAAAGCGTGTACGTGATGGGGAGAAGAAACTCTTCGAGCACGAGTCTCGTTTGGGATCGGGACAAGGTGCTTGGGGATGGTGGTGGGCTGGAAAGACGGAAGGATCGCTGAAGCGGTCAGCGATGCGAGGTGTGGTTTGCGATGGTGAAGGAGGGGAGGGCGTTGAACATTTGCGTACACAACGACTTTGCTCCGTCTATTCGCTTAGCGCAAGACCACACTTCTAGCTAAGGAACGCAAGCTTATCGCAGCCGCTAGAAGTAGCACAGTATCGCAACGACCCAGAAATCAGACATCCAGCCCGGCAGCTCTGGTAGGCGCGTACGGTGATTTAAAGAGGATAGCGGTCACTGATCATGATACTAGCCAACTGGGAGCTCCTGGTGATGGGGTTGGTCGCAAGTCGATTCGAGATACAAGGGGACGTGATCACATCAAGGAACATGTTTCAAACACGATTTTTGGAGTGATCATTTTACAATGTTTGGGTTAGACATCAAGAAAAGAAATTCAAGGTCCCAGAGTTGAGGCGGTCGACTAGGTTTCGAGGTTCCATCACCACCTTTGGTGGCAACCGCTGACTCATCGTTCAGTGTGTTCAAAGGTTCAATGAAAGAGCAGTGGTTATAAAGTTTTTAAACAAAGTGCACGATGCAGACATCAATGCCAAGTCGTGTCATGAAAAGAATGTGTAAATGGGGAAAGAAAAGAAAATGCACACTGGACGGTCAAGGAAACAAAGTTTCCGAAAGAGAGGAGCCCCATCTCACACGAGGCCGCCGGGGGGGGGGGGATACAGGAGAAGATACCGCCCCAACTGAAAGCCGGAACAAGTGAAGGAAGATACTTGTTAAAAGGATGCGATGCCTGCCGCCGCTCGATAGCTGCCAGCGGCCAAGTGGTGCCTCGATCGCCTGCTGACTTTCCTCTTAGTGGGAACATTTGCCGGGCTCCAAACTGTCAAACTCGCAATATTCCATGCCGCATCTTGGAAGTCGGACGCGTCTTCCTCGACGTGCTCTAAAGGTTAGTGACAGAACATAAGCTAACTTTGATTGTCAGAGATGAAAATAGGGAGGACAAACTCACGAACGCAAGTCTTGGGGCATGTGCTCGGATACGAAGATCCAGCCCAGTCCCCACCTATGGTTGAAAATCACAATAGAATAGTTGATAAGCTAGATAGAGTGTGAAGAAAAGATTAATCAACGTACAAAGAGTCAGGTTGATGATGATATTTTGCGGCTTAAACTGTGAAATGTCGCACGCGCTGTTCTCAAAATTGGCGTACGGCGTCGTCCAATTAGCGGGATTGATCTGCTTCGAAGTCTGACTGGCAAATCCAGCGTGACGGACTTCATCCGGAACGGAAGAGTCGTTCCTTGCCCAAAACCACATATTAATCTAGTCGCCAAGAGTCAGATTATCACTCCGCATGGGTAGTCGCAATATCGTACCATGCTAGATGTTCGCTCAATAGCGTACCTAGTCGGTGTCATAATAGCCTTAGCAAGGAATGAGAACAATAGATATATTCAGGCATCAACTTACCACCCTCCGCCAATCGCGTTGAAGTTAGGACCGAAGCTAGGGACAGAAGACTGAGGTTGAACGATGCATCCCGCGTTATTTCCCTGGCTTGACGTGCAGTTCAAGTTACCAAGAGCACTGCAGTACGATCACGAAGCTCTTTAGCACACGACGCACATCAACACCCCTCCGAATACTCCTTACCCAGTTTGTACCATGCTGGAAGTGTTCATCGCACAGTTCCAGCCGGTGTGAAGGACAGAGCTGCTGGCTCCCTGGTTGTTGATCCCTTCGATCATATCGATTTCGCCGCCCTGGGGCCAAGCTAAAACATAGCGAAAATATCAACTACGGCGATTTGATGACATGTATACCCTTCACCCATTCCACGCACCGACTCCGTTACTAAGTCAAAAGAAGATCGAGGTAAGCTTAACACAAAGCCCATTAGTCTCAGCCAAGGGTTCCAGCTCACGCGTTAGACCAAAGGGCAGGCCAAGTTCCGCATCCAATCGGCATGGCGCGGACATTGGCAATCGTCACGCCCAGTCCGTACGCCTTCTTGCTCTGGATCCTGACAGAATCACGGCCTGGACCAGTTGAATTTAAGGTGGCTACAGAGTCGGCACGTAAAATAATAGTATTGCTGGTAGTGTAAGAAAGGTTCTTGCTGACTGCCGTCTGTTGGTCGACGTAGCTGTACGCGGTAAGGGGGGCGTTAAGGATTTGAACACGTGACAACGCGATCAAAACCCGGCTCACTTTACGCGACCGTGTGTAGGATCGGACGCCGTGAAGAATTCAAAGCCATCATAAAAGCCCTGGCCAACGAATGAGTCTTGGGGCTGGTAATACCGCGCAGCATTCGCTGTCACAGTGCTCGCTGCAGCGAGCACAAGCAGGGAGAACGTCGCAGACGGAGTGAAAGAAGATAACATTGGCTGAGCTGCTGGCAGTCGGCTGGTAAGGTGGATAAAGATACAGAGATTGTGTGGATTGCAAGACGGCGGGCAGTCGAGATTCAAAGTCGAGATTGACCCAAAGGCTGCGTCGAGCAGGTAAGGAGTGGCTGTAAAACGAAAGTATTGGAGGCGAAGGGGGCACGTAAAGTGAGACAAGAACAACACAACACACAATCTTTGTGTTATCTTTTATAGAGTCCGGGCCCACATGCCGTTTGGGTTTTTAGAGGGGGCGGGCCGAGGTCGACCAGGGTCCGTCCAAATTGCAACCGGAGGTCGCCCAAGTCAAAATCTGCCGAAACTGAAGGGGTCAGTGGGGCTTCGCAGAGTATGCTGCCTACATACCAGCCCTGCGGATCAATGGGGTTTGAAAGGATTGGTGCCTTTGTGTTGGCGAACCTGAGTGACCCGGAGATGTGCATGAAGCCGGAGAAGTCGTAATGTGCGCCGCTCTAGCCCCATTCAACCACGTACATTCCATGAAGAAAACAAAACAAAAACGTTCAGAAGCAACACAAGAGCAATCCGGTATGATTCCCGTCAGTTTAGTCAAGTCCCAATCGATTCTCTTTAACTTTCAATGTCCAACAATGGCCGGTTTCCAAACTGTCAAACTTGCGATGTTCCACGCAGCATCTTTGAAAGCTCCCGGGTCTTGCTCAACGTGCTCTGTGAGTGGAATTAAGATTCAACAAAATATTATCAACAGAAGCGAGAGGCACGACATGATTATGCAGGCTCACTAATGCACGTTTTGGGACAGCTTCTGGGATAATTTGATCCCGCCCAATCACCACCTGCATTGATAAGCAGCGAAGATCTACACGTCAGTAGCTTAGAGTCACCAGTGAGGGTGTACTACGCACACAAGCTGAGGTTGATAATGATATTTTGCGGCTTAAACCTGGACACGTCGCACTCTTGATTGCTAAAATGCGCGTAAGGCTCGCCCCAGGTTGCTGGTCCAAGGCGCTTTGTGGTGGAAGCGGCATGGCGAACCTCGCCTGGTACGCTGCCATGCCTAGGCCAGTGCCAAACATTGATTGCGCTCGCTGTACGCTCAACTTCCGATAAAATTCAGCATGTAAACCAATGACCTCTATGATGTCACAACGTACCAGCATACCTAAAATTTGGCGTGGTCGATTCAGCAAAGAGGTGGCGTAATAAGGTGTTAGATCAACTTACCAACCTCCGCCAGCCGCATTGAAAGCATTACCAAAGCTTGGCACCGTGGCCTTTGGATGCACCACGCACCCATAGTTGCTCTTATCGTTTGAAAGACAATTGGCGTTGACGAGATTCCTGAGTGGGGAAGTGTGTAACCGTTAGCATTTTTGGTTGGACAGGAGGCATCGGTACAAAAGCACCCAGTCTGGGCCATATGAGCCTTCTTCATCGAGCACCGCCATCCAGTGTGAAGCGCAGTTGTAGTGGATCCAGCGCCGTTGATGCCTTCAATGAGGTCGATTTCACCACCATGGGGCCAATCTGGACAGACGGAAGGGCTGCCATCAGTAGACCTCTATGGACAGAGGATCATGCGTAATGCTCACTATAGTTGTTCCTATTAGGACGAAATGAGGTTAGCAACATCGCTAAAGTAGGGGTCCTAGAAACAGCTAACTCTACTCACGAATTTGACTGTATCAAGGGATCAAGAATGATACCGGGGAGAGTCAATGAAAGATAACTTCGATGAATACTGATAGAGAGACGTACCCAAAGGGCAGGCCACGTCCTTTCGATTCCAGACGAGAATCATCAGCCACACATTGAACGCTTCCGACAGCAATTGAATCCACGTACCCACATCCGATAGGCATGCTCCGGATATCAACGATCATTACGCCGTGTCCATATGCCTTCTTGCTCTGGATTCTTGTCGAATCGCGTCCACGGCTGGAGGATTTCAGGACTGTCATGTGGTCGGCGCGCATAATACTTAACAACATGACGAAATGACTCAGGCATTGAATTCGAGAGTAGAAAAGGAAAAGAAATCAGCCTACAAAGTATCATGAGATGTGTAAGTGATGTTCTTTTTGAGTGCTGTCCTCTCGTCGACATAGCTGCAGCAGCACCCGAACCCTTGGTGTCAGAATTCAGCCGTATTAAGTAAGTTTTTCAAAGTACTCACTGGACGCGTCCGTGTGTAGGATCGCTTCCGGTAAAGAAGTCGAAGCCACTAAGGAAAGTTCTCCCGACGAAGATGTCCTCAGGCGTATACTGCCGCGAAGGGCCCACCGCAGTCGTGGTATGGACGTGGGTTCTTGCATATGTGCTTTCGATGGGCGCCTGTATCACGAAGAGGCAGAAAGTCGCAGAGAGAAGGGAAGATAGCATAAGGTACAGACTGGCCAGGGAGGCAGCCAACGGGCACTAATGAGAGATAGGACAGGCGATGGAAGTCCAGGACGGTAATGAATGTATAGCAAAGATAGCAGCAGTCGTGAACGTTGGGTTCGGGCTGAGGAGGAATAGAGAGCTGCGCTTCATCTGTCTAGGCAATTAAGTGAAACGTAACATGTGGCGAGACCAAGTCTTGGAGTTGAGCTGCGGAGGACTTGTGTACTGAAAACACTTTACTCCTTGCCACATGTGTCATGTCGCGTAAATCTGTGGTGCTGGCGTCCGCATGGGGAACGAACTTCGCTACCCGTGAAGGTATCATACACCACAACGTTGTGAAATACAAACATAAGATTCCAGCTGGTCCGCATCGCCATGACGAAGGTGTCACTTATCTGGTTGAAGCACCTGCCGTGGTTCTAAGCCGCGACTTTACCACCAATTACCGTTTCAGTCCTTGGAGAGTCCCCTCTGGGTTTTTCTGGTCGTGGATCACAGGAGCTTTACGCGAATCTCATTCATTTTGCAAGAAAACGGAGTTCAAAATCCCAGCACATGCAACCCCTCAGACACCGTACTTGCGCTCCTCTGCACCCTTCGGCGGCTTGGTCTCCACCTTGCCCTTCTTAACCTCGTCCCAGTTTGTGCTCAACGCAGTCCCGCCACTCTCTTGGAAGCTCTTCATCATCGCCCTCTTCGTATCCTCGTCGGCGTTTCCATAGATCTGCTGGAAGAACCCGTTCAGCGCCGCATCTCCGCCCGCGTTCGGATCGTCCGAAGTGGTCTTTTCTTTCTCCTTGCTGAGCTCGGTATTGGCCAGGCCTTCCCAGTTCTTGTGTTTTCGGTGTGCAGGAAGCGTGTCGCTGGTGGCCGCTGGTGGTGCCATGCTTGGGATGAGTGGCGCTATGCGAGGAGATTCGGGTGGATGGTGGATGTGGTTAGTTGGAAGGGCGATTTGGGCGTAGTGGTACCGTGACTTACGTTCTTCGCCACCTTCGCTCACAAGATTGCCCCATCGCGCTGGCGCCCTCTTTACGAGCCAGATCTCCACTTTGACTTTCCCGACGCGATATCCAGACTGCTCTGGATGAATTTTAGCCTTGAGAGGGTCTAGAGTGAGCTTGTAATCTTCGTATTCAAATTCGGCCTGTCGCGCATGGTGGTCAGTTAGTATTAGAATTATACTTAAGATTGCGACGCGGTAAAGAAGGCTCACACTACGCTCGGTGATCTTCACAGACAATTTATCCTCCTGAACATCCTTCACCATTACAGACAGCGTCACCTTCTCGTCCGTCTCGTAGAACTGATGTCTAAATAGTACGCGATCGTCAGCTAGTTTATTGCCAACAACCATCCGGCCACTTACCTTGGCTCTTTTGGCATTATAGTATGCGTTAGATTCCACTATGATTTGGTCGGTACAAAGAGAGAATGAGGTGAATGAAGGAGGAGTGCCCGGGGACGCTTCTTTGTACGGGCGTCTCTTTCCAGAACCTTCCTCGTGACCTTTGCACTAACACTCATTTGAGTCATATCGGACACATCCACACCTTCGACCAATTATCTGGGATGGGTCATGGGCCGCCGTAACTTGTAGAGGGATAGCTATAGCAGATCGGGAGAAAGGCGAGGCGCTGTCACCTGTTTCAACCCCTTATCGCTCCAGCTTGGCTTGTTGCTAGGCATGGACACAACACTAGACACTGTTGCGTTATGTCGAGTATCAGCGCATTTACCGACGGATATATATCTGGATTGTGTGCCGAAAAGACTCCTCGGCTGTTTTTGTCACGCTGTCAGCCTACCTTCTCTCTGCTTTACTTTCATTCATCGGACGTCAGACGCGCCTTTGCACCTTTACCCTCTAGTACATTATTGACTTTCGAATACCTTTCATAATCTATCCACATTATGTCACTCTATACCACGTCCCTATCGCTGCTCCTATTGCTACCCGTGGCCGATGCCACATTTGCTTCTCAACACAGTCACCGACATCCTCCAATGGTCGCTTCCGCTCATAGACGACCAACCGCCCCGCGTCAAACTCCTCCTATCACAGCACCAACAGACCTGCAAGTATACGACATCGAGGATGTATTCATCGGCCGCACCTTTCTGGAAGGCTTCGACTTCTTCACCGGAAGCGATCCTACACATGGACGCGTCAAGTGAGTTGATTCAATTGAATCGTCCCCTTTCGACGAAATACGCATTCCACCATTGCTGATCTCCCCTTACCCATTAGCTATGTGAATCAAACAACAGCTCACAGTGAAAATCTTATACATTTTACCGATCGTTCCTTGTGCGAAGATCTATCTTATTTAAAAACAAAGGGGTTCAGAAGGCTGACATCCTAATCCGTTCTTGCGGCTCTGAAAAGCATCATGCGTGCCGACTCCCACACAATCCTGGAGCCCGGCGGTCCCGGACGTGACGCTGTACGGATATCTAGTCGGAAGGCTTATGGCCATGGACTCATAATTTCAGATATCTGGCACATGCCTGTTGGATGCGGGTACGCTTTCGACAATCGCTCTGTATTCCTTTCTATATCGTTATGACTAATTGGTCCTTTGCTTCCTTTGTATTGATGACCAGCACTTGGCCTGCTTTGTGGGTATGTAATTAGCCGCTGCGTTGAATTATGTGACACTGAATGAAGCTGATTATCTCTTCAATCCGGATGCCACTGTACAGTCAAATGCCAATGCCTTCGGTGAGCCTCCCCCACGTATCCGACCTATTGCATCCAGAGCTCATATTCGTTGATTCAGCTTGGCCAAGTGGTGGCGAAATCGACATCATAGAAGGCGCTAACGACCGAGGCACAGTAAGCACGCTTCATACCGGTTGGGAGTGCTGGATGAATGGCACCAGCATGGATCAGACAGGGTTTGTCTCGTGCATCATTTTGAACATACCCTCTCCGCTCTCCGCTGCTGATGAACAAGCTCATTACAGGTCTCTATGGAACCGGGAGTGCACATCGGGGCCGGGTCATAATGCCGGCTGCTCTGTCCGGCCTCACAAGTTAGGTTCCGACTTCCAGACACGCCAAGGCAACCGGACCGCTTTCTTCGGTCCAGGATTCAATAGGAATGGCGGAGGATGGTAAAGTCCCACAATCCTTACCTCTAAGTATTCTCCTGAAGCCTTTCCCCCCCCCCCAAAAAAAAAAAACCTCTCGAAAAGGCACGCCGTGGAGAGGACAGCGAACTCAATCCGGATGTGGTTCTGGGCGAGAGACGACCCTCACGTTCCGTTTGAAGTTAGATGGTCGAGCACACAAGGGGTACGGAGGAAGGGACAGATCAGCACACGAAATTGGGGTATACCCTATGCGAACTTTGGAGAGGGTGCCGGGTGTGACCTGTCCAAGTTCCAGCCACAGAACATCATCATCAACCTTACGTTCTGTAAGTCGATGAAACTCGTGTCTCACGTTTCGCGCTCCATGATCAATTCTTGACCATAGAAAACAAATTGCTTTTAGGTGGCGATTGGGCCGGAAACGCATACCCAGCAGACTGTCCCAAGACTTGTATCCGTGAGTCTTGTATCCGTTCCCCTTTTGGCCTGCTTCCCTGAGGGGCTTACGTATACGATTCTTATTACTCCAAAAAGGTCACGTTGAGGAGGATCCTGCCAGTTTCGCAGAGTCCTATTGGGATATCTCGAGCTTGGCAGTATGGAGCCCGGCTGAGGGAGAGGTCGCTTCACTGAGTCGAACGACTGGTGACCACGTGGACGGCGAGGATCACCAGGAGCTTCATACAGCAGCAGGTCAACGTAATTCGCTCAAAGAGAACTTCCTTGGCCTACCATGAGCCATGACCTCTACTATTTCCCTCGTCTTTTTTCTTTTCTTCTTCTTTCTGGTATAATACCAATTTCGCCATTTTCATACACGAACGAGTTGAGAAAGCGACCGCATCACGCTTAGCCAATACATCCAAAGAGTAAGAAATAAATCGAAAAGTAAAAGAATCATTTCTGGTAGCTGGGAAAAAAAAAAGGCAGAAAGTGAAGACAGATAAAGGATCACAGAAAGTATCCTTACACGTCGTCGCCCCCCTTCCCCCTGAAAGAATTTGGGAATCCTGATATCCCAGAAATCAATTCTTATCAACGGCATAGAAGACCCATCCTAGTCTACAGGTCGGACAATCCACGGTATGAGTGACGATGATGCGCCTCGAGATCCCTCTTGTTCACAGTCGCCGTCGTTGCGGCACACCCTTGCTGATACACACGGACGCTATTGATCGACCAATAAGCGTTGGCGAACGCTGAGGGGTTGTTGTTGACGTAATCTTGAGGTGGGAAATACATACGAGAGTGAGTTGTCAAAGCCAGCAAAGGTGGAACGTTTCCCAACAAAGTGAAATTGGAAATGACTCACCAACACAGCTGGAGGGACAGCTGCTCGGATAGGCGTTGCCAGCCCAATCACCGCCTAAAATATGGGGTTTAACGAAAACGCGTTTGAGCAACAATAGACAATCGGTGCGAATAAATAGCGAGAGACAGAGAGGTTATGGGGTCGTACAGAAAGTCAGATTGATGATGATATTGTTGGGGCCGAGTTTGCTCCCGATTGGGCAGTTGTTGCTGACGAAGTTGGCGTAAGGTGTGCCCCAATGAGCTGGGTTGATGGCTCCGGAGCCACTTGAGACCTCTGTGGGCACGAGGGGATCGTTCCTCGCCCAGAACCAGAGGTTGACCATGGTAGAGGTACGTTCCATCTGGCAAAAAATTCCATTAGTTGAAAAAGCGAGAACATTGGATTTCAAGGAGCTTGACTTACCACATACCTGTTATGTAGTAAACAAGCACCGATTTAGAGAAAGGTAGGACAGACAAACGCAGAGGATGAAACGTACCATCCACCGCCGACACTGTTCAGCGCGGGTCCGTACGAGTTCGCCTTGTTATTCTGCACTTGACACCCGGCGTTGTTATTGGTTCCGGTCCAGCAGTTTGTATCCCCAGAAGGCACAGTGCTAATCGTACGAAGACGTATCATGAGGATGCGGAATGAGCGTGACAGGTGCGGATTTGGGCCCACCCAGTCTGTATCATCGTGCTCGGCGTCATCGTGCATCCATTCGTCGTGTGCATTGTCGATGCATTTGGGCCAATGTCGTTGACACCTGGGAGAGATCGCATTCAGCGAATGACACGAGGACAGATTGAAGATAGAGTAGACATACCTTCAACAATGTCAATCTCACCAGCGCTAGGCCATGCTAAGAGGAAGTAGGTCAGTACGCCACAATGGGTTGGAGGTAGTGGTACGAGGATAACTGCGTACGTTCATTCGGATCATCACTAAGGGGATACAAGAGGGTCAATTCAATTGTCGGTCGATACATAAGTGAACACCGGAAGGGACAGACCTCGTAGTCCAGAAAGCAGGCCACGTCCTTACAGCCGAACACACGGGTAAGCGGACAGCAAACAAAGTATAACCATGCCCGACTCACCCGCATCCCTGAGGCATATGAGCGACGTCCAACACGGTCACGCTCGTAGTGTACCGCTTGTTGCTGACGATGCGCTGAGCGTTCCGTCCTGGACCTGTGGGACTGAGTACGGTGCTGCTATCCGCCCTCATGATGCTATACACAACCGTTCACGAAATAAAATGGGATCGAAGGACGTTCATCAAAAGAAATTCGTGAGTTGACGACTGAAACCCGACGCACAATGAGTTTGAAGTGGCAGTGTACAGCCCGAGGTTGCTCGCAGTAACCCGGTCGGTGTAACTATGGAATATAGTTGTCGCGTTGGGGCAGTGGGGTCAGCTCGGAACTGAAGCAAGGGGGGAAA
>WSTV01000674.1:0-10017 GCA_019632285.1 Tulasnella sp. 332
GAAGGAGCCAGTGAAGAACTAAGTAAGGTAGAAGTGGCTGTTCAGGATGAGCAAGACTGAGCAGGAGCAACGTCGAATGCTGGCTTGCGATCGGCGCCAAAGTTTGGCGCCGTGATTGGGAATAAGTATAAGAAGACCGCTGCTTGTTGAAAGGGATTGAAGGGGCCTAGATCTCAAACCCCTGAGCCTACTATTTTATTGACTTCCACGCGTCCATTTCCACGTCCATGTCAACCACCGTTGCTTGAAGCTCTTTGTACTTTGTCTCATATTGCTTCTCTCCGTGTCCCCGTTTTGGACTCGGACTATCATTTCAATCGGATTTCCAGATGTACATGCTGTAACGTTCGAAGGGAGGGGGGATGAAGGGGGAGATTGATGGAAGAGTAAACTGTAGAACAAGAGTCATGCATACAATCTACTACTAAATGATCCACTTCCGTCTTGCCTAGTTGCGAATAAGCGATGCACGAGGCTTCTTCAGCGAGTCGGCGATATGTAAGAATGTCTCAGCCAGACGGATCTAAAACAAGTTGAAAGGGTCATTAAAGCCGTCACTCCAAAACGGGACGTGAACGCCACGCATACCGTGTCTATAGCATCAGTGTAGCTGCAAGGAATGAGAGGCGACAAAGGATCCCTGGGAGCTGCTTGCGCCACCTGTTCGGCGACAGCCACCATACGCCTGAGGGAGTTGGAGCTGCTTGCAGAGCCGAAAGAGACCGCATGAAGCGAGAGTGCCTTCCTACTCAAATCGCCCTCATCAGCAGGAGCTAAATAGCCCAAGTTAAAGGGTACACTTACTGACGAGCCACAGCTCGTTGGCAAAGATCGTATACAATGTTGTCACTTAAACTACATTCGCCGTCCGAGAGGAAGATGACAACGGGAGAACTAATTCAACACTATGTCAGATAGCCCCAGTATGGCGTTGATGTGATCATCTCACCGATCTGTGGACCAATGCGTCTCCATCAAGGACTGGGCACTTCGAAGCGCGCCATCAAAGTGAGTACCACCAGTTGGCCTCGCCGAGATTATGAGATTCAGAAGTTCGTCTGGTGTACTATTGACATTGTTGGTGATGAAAGTCTGGATGACAAGGTAATCAGTTTAAGCCCCTCTCAACCGAGTCGGCAGTCAGAGGACTAACTTGTGGGTGCGACTCGAATAGAATGACTGAATATGCGTCACGCCGAGGACCGGTCATTCCAGAGCTACGAGAAGTCCAGAACCCATATACTGCGGACATCACAGCACCGAGCCTGTTTGAGTTGTTTTGCGTGATTCTTGCCGAACTTGGTGTATTTGCAACTGGTTGCCGGTCGGACAATGACATCGAACCAGATCTATCAGGTATATAAATAAAAGCCAAAGTCGAACACGGAGAATTAGAAGCAGTAAATATATACCTGTCCAGGACGAATATCACATGGAAGGCTTGTCGCAAGCTGTTTGGATTTGGGCAGGGGAAGGAATGGCCATCCGCGGAGACATAGGACACGTTGCCACCAGTCCAGTTGAGTGGTTGCGGTGGATGGAAGATCGGTAGCGTACAATAGCTAGGTCGAGCGGGCGCATTCAAAGTAGCTTCGTGTTCAGGACCTTATATGAACATTTGTTAAAAAACGTTGTCAAGTTGGGTATAACTTGACTAAGCGCATACCTGCACAGCGTGCATCACATTTGGCGAATTCTGTTTGATCATCTCGGGAGTACGGATCTTTCATGCAAGGTAAGCGGGAAGCATCAGCTGTCAAACCAGGCGAACTCACCTTTGAAAGCTTTCAGGGTAGAAGACAAAGTCATCATGTGAGTAGAAAAGCGATGAGACGAAATTAAAAAAAATCATGCCATACCAGTCCTAGCCCAGAATGCTTTGTGCGAAACCCAGTCCTTGTCTTTACTCGGCTCAGGGAGCATAGAGACCGTGATGTGTTCAGATTCTGGTTCCTGGCAGTTACCTTTCGCGTTGCGGCAGTAATCGATATGCGCGTGGCGCCCGAGATCGGTGCAAACCGATGAACACAGCTGTGGCGCACCACCATCCCGAGCAGCAAACTTCCTCCCTTGAACTTCCACAAACACATCGGCGGCACCTTCTATTGCCCAGGAGGTATTCTCCATGGATCCATGCGCAGTCTCGTGTTCGGCCTGAGGATGACCTGGTTCGCGGGAGGCAGGGATCGTCAGAAGCAGAGCGACGGACATTGTAGATACCCCCGGACCTTGCGGAAGTTGGCAAATATAACCACAGTTCAGGCATTTCGTTTCGCAATAGTGAAATGGGTCGGCCGCTGTGCTGTGGACATGAGGTCCTAGGTGTTCTCGGTCTCCAGGCGCGATGGGAACAGCACACGGTTGTCGCTTAGCGACTTGAGTATACTGCGTTGCGTGAGCGTTAGGTAGGCTAATATATCGAAGTCTTATTATTGCACCTTGGTGAACTGGAACGACTCGTGTCGTCCCACAAACAGCGTCTCCACAGCATGGGGTGTCGTGTTCACTTCACAGTAGCCTTGTAGCTCACAGTCGTGCTTGCAGCTGTGCTCTTGACTGAACTTCCACCGATGTTAGGAGCTCAGAATGTAAATATGTGGAAAGACTACTCGCCCACAAAGATGTCTTGATGTGCCAGCATCGTCCAAGCTATGGAAATGATTGCCAAGACTACAGAGGCGCTGACACAGCTCGCAGTGAATCGGGCAGGCCAACCGGTCGTCACAGCTATGTCGATCATGCTCCTCGTCGCTAAGACACAGTCAATGCAAGAAATTATGGGTATCTAAGAATTGGACGCACAAAGACCGGGTGCAGAGGCCCTTGCAAGAATAGCGTGTTCCATTGGGCGTTGGTACACCCTGCAGATCACAGAGCTGAAAGGCTTCCAGTCAGCGCGCGGTTTCAGTCTCACATGTGCTGCGTACAGACCTCTCCGCATTGGTGGCTTCTAGCGGAACACATGTGCTCGTCGTCCATGTGCTCGATCGGTTTCGTGCAGCGACTTTGGCAGCCTCTCCGGCCGTTGAGATGGCATGGCTCACCGCATACGTGCTCGTTTCCATCACATCTGTCAATACAAGCATTGGGCATTGTGAGCATAGTGTATCAGTAATAGTCAACTTACATGTGCCGTCCCCCGTGTCCAGCACTAGAAGAAAAATTGTTGTTAGGACAGTATCATAAAACAGTGTGAGTACGCATACGGTAGCCCGCAGCCTTCCTGTTCATCGGTAGGCTCATCGTGGTCGTCCAAGAACTCGCAAACCTCCAAACACTTGTGATTGGTGCTACAATTGTGAGCCTGACATTCGTGAGACTTGATGAGTAAACATGGCAGTCGACAGGCTGTACATTCCATAAGACAAGGTTGTGCATTTGCCTTCAGAGCTTCCGAGAGCTCCTCATACTCGCGCTTCAAGGCACGTATATCTGCGTTGTCAGCCTGGAAGCGAGAGATGTTCGACGACATCCAACTGGCCACGTGAGTCAACCGAGTTTGTGCTAGCGTATTGATGTGTTGCACGAGCTCTTTGACGTTATACCGTGCGGGTTCTGGGTGCCACGAGACGAGCAGCTGGCGCAAGGCCTCTTGTCGATCCGTGGATGTCTTGCCGATGTAGAAGGTCGCATTCGAGTCCGCGGACGGGATGACTTCTTGATTGTCAAAATTCTGAAGAGGGGTCAGATGGCTTGGTGACGTGTTGCCAAAACAGAGTTACTCACCTTCAGCTCCTCAACCACGGGAGAAACTTCGGCGTAGCCAGTAGCGAGTGCTGTCAGGAGCGAAGCGGACAACAAAGCACAGCGATGCTTCACGAGCGTTTCTATGAAGGCCCAGTCCCAGTCAATGATCACAAGAAACTATTAAGTACAGTGATATACGCTTACGGTCCATTGCACCCCAGTCCTGTGCCTGCAAGGGACGTCAGAGTTTGCCGAGGAGACGCTACCAATAGTCGTACCTTAAGCTTTGCCATCAGCGTCTTGAGAGTCATCAAGAACTCTCCAGCACTCCCATGCGTTGTTTTCTGCTTGAATAGCTGCTTGCTAAGTTTGGAGAACAGGGTATAGAATTCGCGAGACTCGATGACGTTCCATGGAATTACGGTCAACTGAGAATCGTGCAATTTTGTGATGAAGTTCTCCTCCTGTTCTTGATTGACGATTTGATGGAATTTCGTGCGGAACCTGTGCATACGAGAAGATCTAGCTTAGAGAAAACGGCGTTATTGAAAGACGCTCACTCTTGGACAATTTCCTTCTTATCGCTGTCAACGACGTCCTGAGATGACTGTCAGGCCATGATTAGTGTCCAGATTTGAATCATTGGATACGTACTTTGATCACAACGGCGAGGAGCCCCTTGAAAAGCTTCGGATTTGATGCGGGGTCAAATATGTGTGTTGAGGCTTGGAAGCTCTGGTGGTCGCAGTTCAGTGAGCGTATATGATCAGAGTTGTATCCCCTTACAGTAAACATATTGGCTACATCACGACTTAAGGCGAAGTTGTTCCGGAAGATCACCAAGTTCGACAACGCCGTATTGAAGAGCACCAAGAGCATGTCTTCCTGCGCGGTACGCTCGATTGAGTGAACACCTATGGAACAATTTCACAAGGCGTTCTCGAGTTCGGTCGGAGAAATCTGCATACCTTCGAAATCCAACGCCACGACTAGGATATCTTTAGATGGACAGACAGATAACCATACCCCCTACAGAAACTGTGTCAGCAACATCGAAACACCCTTTGGGATACCACTGACTTCAGTCGTGCGAACTGCGGATCCAGCGAAAGATGAGTCCACTATGTGATTCAGACTATACGATTTTCCTGTTCACATAGAAAGTAAGGGTCTGCACTTCTGTACAGGCCCAAATCGACAATCTTACCAACGCTCTGCTCGCCTAGTGTAGATGTTTGAGGTAGATCAGGTTCGGGTATAGCCAACTCAAGATAAGAGCGCCAGTAGACATACCCATAGATGAGATAACTTTGACCTCCTTTGCCGCAAGATACGAGCCAAAGATGGATTCATACCAACCGAGACTGAGAGTGTTAATGATCTTGGACACCTCTGCGCCTAGTAGCTGCTGTTCAAGTCTCGGATCAAAGACGCCATCTTTCAGGGGAACGAATCGATTCTCTCTAGCGATGGCGATGTGAATCGGAATGAGACAGAGGAGTTCCACCAGCCACTCTCCTGCTCGAAATACACTACTGTCTGAACCATTCCAATCCACGTCCTGGAAAGGGACGGAGCGGAGCTTGATTCGGTCCAGCTGTCGGTCTGTGGGCTTCCGCGAGAGTCTCTCGAACTGCCGGATCATATTCTTGAAGTAATGTGTAAACTGATGGCAAGGGTTGTTGGCGACAAAGGTCACTGCCGGATCCAGTCTTCCGTCAGCCGAGACGGTTTCCCTTCCGAGGCCAGGGTATACGAAGTAAGACCTCAAAATCAAGCCATTCATTGATGCGCTTACCGTTTGATAGCTGGCACAACCGGATACCGTCCCCACACCTCCGAGAAACAGTCTAGAAGAGAGTTATGTTTCGTGACAACCACACTAGTGCACGTCTCGCGTGCTTCCTTGGCCCGGAACTGATACTCTGTTTCCTTTCGACTGATCTGCACTGAAACCGAAACTATGCCTGGAGGCTCTGGCAGGAGGCAGAGTAGACTAGTGTTTTGTTGTCCAAGCGATGTGATGGCAAAGAAAGCTCCCTGTGCGAGATTGGCAGGTAGATTTCGAACAATCCCTTCCAGAGACTTCCCCGTACCGAAAGACGCCCTGTGGTAAACTCGAAGTTGCCTCACGCCATCGATTGCGCCTTCCACAACTAGGAGCGCTGATGCATCAGGTGCACACTGCACATAGTCATATGGAGCTGGCAGTTGGATGGAAGCCGGCCTTCAACAGTAACTGTCAGCGAGAGGGGCAGAGTGAAATGGGCCAGAGCGAAGCTACCTGAAGCCCTGAGACATGAAAGAGTAGATCCGTACACGTCCTGACTGCTCAACAAGGCACAGCTCTTCCGTGCCAGGAAAGAACACAGCTGTTCGAATGAGAGCGGGGCCATCAGAATACCATTTAGTCACGTCGACTGGTGTGCTACGACTGCTCAGATTGGTCAATGTCTCGTCCATGACGAAAACGTGCAAAATGCATCGCCCCTGTGTACTAAGAGTGAGTATGGTCCCGTTGAACTATAATCCTACTCCGCTTACATTATCCATATGGATGAATGCCACTAGGCGTTTGGTTTCATCAACAGCGAGCACATACTGATTAGCGAGCTGGAGTTGCTTTGTTGGTTGCGGTGCAAACAGTCTAGCTTCGGATCTTAGCCAGATATTGGTTCCTCGCGGAGTATCCGCAACCACAAGATAGTTGTCAGAGGTTGAGCGCAACAGTTGTACATGGCTATAAAGAGCTGATTTCACCTGCAGCTTTGATCACATGCCGCGGAACATGCTTACCGTACTCGACAATCTTGAGGAAGCGTGAACTCGATTGAATGTGGCCTAGTTTTCGGCCGCGAGACGTGCATCGGGTCGGCGCGGAGAGCAACATTATCTTGTTCCGTCAGCTCTATCGGCCACACGCGGTACCTAACGACCGATTCGACTCGGACATTGGAGTGACCCACTATGTTGAGGTCTGAGGTGTAAAGGTAACGGCTATCTAGAGTTCCAAGCATTAGCATATTAAGTGGGGGGAGAATTCCAACACTCACAGCTCTTTCGAACGTCTGAGAGGAATATGTCTGGCCTGTATGACAGCATCTATAAATGTAGAAAAACTTCAGATATAGTCGCATCGCTCACAATGAACCATCCCCTTCGGCGATTGCATTGAAGGATTTGCGGAATTGCTGCACCGCGCACTTGCGTCGCTCGACCGCTTGATGGTTCGACTGCGCTTTGATCTGCTCCTCAAAGCCGCGGAGCCGTGCGGACTGGACCTCTGGTAAAAGGGAGCTTCTTGTGTCCTGCATTTTCGTAAGGACCCACTGCTGCGCAAGCTTGTACAACATCTCGGAAGCCGGAATCAGCATTGGCATATCCGCTGAGAGCTCGTTGATATGACGTAGGAATTCTGGATCTGGCTTGGATTTTTCGGCCTTGACAAAATCCTTGATGTTCTGATCGATTTTCTCCTCTTCGCTTACTCCAATGATGGCGGAGACAGCAGATTTGAATAGCCGGGTTGGAAGACTTCCAGAAAAGGCTCCTGCAGGCAGGGTCTGCGGAACCACCGGGGCCTCGTCGGACAGGATATTTCGTATGAGATTGTCTCGTTGATCCTTGTGAAGTTTGTCACCCTGCCTTTCAATGATCGCCTGTACGAAGACAAAGCGCTTCTTGAGGCGCTTATATTCGCGAGAGTCAATTGCGCTGAGATCGGTCGCTCGCCAGACCCTGTCGCATATCTTTTGAACATCGGGTATCATGCCATACAGATGTGATAGGTAGGCTGATAAAACGGTAGTGTGAATGTCAGAAGCAGCGCGAGATATATGTTACGTACTGCTTCCATCATCTGACACATTCGCATCGGTATCTTTGGGCCCATCCGCCGAGGCCAGTCCGAGCATACTAACACCATGCAATCGTGAGCCAAAATAGTTATATAACTAGCTATTCAGCGTAGTTCGATAGGAAGGGCACTCACGGGTAGGATTTTTGAGCAATGTCTAGGATCTTCTGCCCCAATCCACGTTCCACAAGACTGCGACTGGATTTGACCTCTTCCGACGCGCGTTCCTTATTGACGCGTTCCTCTGACGCCTGATCACGACGCAACTGGGACATATCTTCACGAAACGCCTTCTCTAGCGCGGGAGTATGAATGGAAAGTCCCTCCGACATCAAAAGGTCCAAAGCATCCTCGTTGATGGAGTCTTCCAAGTAAACGCGCTTGGTCTTCCTGCGGAACGTAGAGTATGGGTGACTGCTAGTAGCGCGGTCACGTGTAGAATAACACTCACAACATAGAGGCTAGACGAACTCGTGCATAAGTCTCATTTATCGGCCGCTGTTCGTCTTTGCCTGGGATGACTGTAGTTGTCATAAAACCCCGGCGCTTCTCGCCGGCTACAAGGACAGGTGGTCTGACTTCTGCGATAGTTGCATCGTTGAAAGAGCCGGGTGTAGCGGGCATACTAAGAGCCTGATGCTTTAGCTGGGGTAAGAAGGTACCAGAGGGCATGATGACCTCAGTGCCACTCGAACGTCACCAGTCCGCGAGGACAATCCGCTCACAGAAAATCCAGGATGGACTTGCGCATCCTCTTCTTGCTCGTGGGTTTTCGCGACTTCGAACTTGAAGAAACGATCATCATCACCATCCTCTGAATCGCCATCATCCCCTGCGTTCATTTCATCTTCGAAGTCACTGTCCGTGTCGTCTTCCGCTTTCCAGACGAATGAGTTGGCATGCTCTGGAGACACCAGCACGCGAATCTGATCTGTGAGGCGGGTAAGGTAGCGCATGAAGGTGACTCGATTGCGTTTCACGTTTCCAGCTGCTGCGTCGTCCCATGTTGCGTCCTCGGGCCAATATATTACGTGAACCGTCGCTGGGAACCCACAACCAAGATCAAGCATCCCAGATGAAGGAACCAAAAGGTAGATCCCAGAGCGTAGGCTTGGTTGAGAGGCTTTGCGATCGTCATCTGAGTGGAGGAGAATAGAGGCCCTGATAAAATAAACGCGTCAGACAAGAATATTCTGCTCTTAAGCTCCTAATCAACTTACGTCTCGTCGCTCACGGCATCCATCTCGCGTAGAAGCTTCACAATCTCGGACTTGCTCCCATACGTGCCGATGGCTTTAATAGAGACCCGGTCCAGAGCTGCAAAGTTGATTTTCGTGATCGATGTATAGGCACCAGCCGACAAATTGTCGATGAGTTCTTTTAGTGAGTCCTGCGCGATGATGATTTTGTCGACTACCCTCACAACAGCCTTTAGTGCACTATGGCGGGGGATGCGTATGTATGACGGCCCACTTACCTAAGCCTCCACTTCCCTGCTCGTCATATAGATCCAGTAATCTGAACATCCCCTTAATGCGAGGAAGGAGATCTTGGCGATGATCTTCACTCCCATGCGTCATTTTCGGGCGAGAATGGAGCTGATCGACGTCTATAGCAGAATGAGAGTCTGGCTTTCCCAAAACGTCAGGCTTTGGGTCAGGTGTGGTAGCTGAAGATGCTGTATGGAGAACCTGGATTGAATTGGGATACAAGTCGGCGCCGTGCCCACCAGATCTATCCGCAGCGTGAGGGTCTATGGTGGAGAAGTTCGACGAGGCGTTTGGGTAAGGACTGGAGCCATATGGTTGCGCCGAGACGAACATCGACAGCGGTGCCGAGGACCCTGCAACGGGGCCAGAGATGGTCGTGATGTGATCATTGTCCGAGACGTAGGAGATGTGATCATCATCACCCTCCTTGGGAGGGTACCCAAGGTGACGCGGGGCGGAGCTAGGGAAATCGTGGAGGTTCCTGGGATGCGTTATATGGTGAAGATCATTTGCCGTAGTCGAGTCTAAGGGGTCGCATTAGCTCGTCGAAGGAGTAAAAAAAACAGGCCGCGTAACAAACCATTCACTGCCGCTTGAGATAACGACGCGCAGGGGAGTGGTTGAGTCTCAGAAGAAGTGGTCCCATCCACCTTATTGATGTCGTTCGAGTTGGAACCCGTGTGACTGACTTGTGCTCCTAACGTGGCATTGTTAGGCCTTTCAGATCGGACGTCCCGGAGAGCGAATTTTAGTGATTACATGTTACCGTGAACAACGTTACACTCACTGGTTTGAGATGTTGCTCGTTGACGAAACTCCGTTCACGGTCGCACCCGCAGCCAGGCTCTCTTCACAAGAAACGGGGCCTGTTGAGTCTACAACGACAATCAGTCTGTCATTCTGGAAGGGGAGCACAAACTTACCTTCTCGCTCCATATCAACGTCAACCATGGATGCTTCCAGAGTCGAGCTCATGGTCACATC
>WSTV01000675.1:0-15189 GCA_019632285.1 Tulasnella sp. 332
CGCACTTCCCTCCACGTGTTCTCCCACACCGCCGCGCAGTGTACTCGTGTCATCTTTGTAAGCCTCCACTCCTGTAAACGTATATATACTAGTAGGCGTAGAGGACTTATTCCTCACGCAACATCTTGTATCCACTCCTCTCTATTGTACTCTCCTCCACCTCTCCACTCTTCAACGTTGAGCTCCTAGTGCTCCTTGTTGTCTCTTATACATCTCATTGTTCTCCTCATCGAGCTCCTAGTGCTTATCGTCGTCCAGCGGTACCTTCAGCCATCCATTCGTGACATTACGTTGCGTCTCTACACCGCTCCATGACATTTTCATGCCAGTACTCAGATACAATCTCAGAAACAAAGACACCCCAAACCTATACACTCACAATATCAGCGGGCTGGCACAAGACAGCAACAGGATTGTAGCATTCACCATCGATAACAAGGATCTCAAAAGGGTCAAAAGGATCTTACCAGGCAGCTGGGTACTTCGTGAAAATCACCCTCACCCTATCATCTGCATTCCATATTATCCTAAGCGCCAACAGCTAGCGCGAATAATTCACACTGATCCTACCATCTGCCCAGCATATCTGCATGTCAAGCTAGGCATTCAGACCAAACTACACATCTCACACACAACCTTCAAAGACCTCACCAGGTGGGACTAACCAGTCACGCCTCCTAAACGAGCAAGGACGTATCGCAACCAAGTACCGTCGGAACACGACTCGGACAGCGAAACCCACAGCGTCATTCACTCGCCATCCCCATACATCCATCCCGTTCAACCACCAGCCCCATTTATCCCGACCATAGCACTCCCGCCAGCAATGGCAACACTTCTACCAACATACGATCAGCTCTTAGTGCAGATCGCAGCACTAGCCACTCAAGTGGCCCAACTCACTACCAATATAGGCAACCTCGCCAATCTTCCCCCACAACAAGCAGTAGGCCAAGCGGCCACCCACACCCAATACATCTTCATCAGTCAACCAGCAAATCCAGGACCATTGATAACTAGTCGACAGGTCGCGCAATTACCACCAAAGGGACCCAAAGTAGCAGTCCCCAAGAAATACGATGGAAAGAAAAGAGGCGACAAAGCGTACGAGTTCATAGCATTGTGCGAACAATACATCGTCATGTCCGCTCAGCAGTTCTCGAGTGACCTTGACCTGATCAACTGGTCGATCGGCTACCTCATCGATGAGGCGCAGAAGTGGTCCCTCATTGTCATCAAGGACCTTTCCTCCGCCACGCCCACGATCGACACCTGGGGGA
The DNA here is from genome assembly GCA_019632285.1 of Tulasnella sp. 332. Lineage (NCBI taxonomy): Eukaryota > Fungi > Basidiomycota > Agaricomycetes > Cantharellales > Tulasnellaceae > Tulasnella > Tulasnella sp. 332. The sequence continues at coordinate 1,281 of WSTV01000675.1, forward strand.
AGTTCAAGCAGACATTCGAGCACGCCTTCGGTGATCCTGACCGAGAGGCCAAGGCTGAGGCCACCCTGAGAAATCTCAGGCAGACCAGCTCCGCCGCAACCTACACCGCGGAGTTCAGCAAATTCGCTCACCATGTCACCTGGAACGACCAGGCGCTCATGTCACAATACAAACTGGGTCTCAAAGCTGAGATTAAGCTCGCCAAAGCGGCCACGGGATGGGCCAACAACCTCCTGGACCTTCAGGAGGAAGCCATCACGATCGATAATCGGCTGTTCGAAGCACATGCCGAAGAACGATGCCAGCGACCCAATGTTCCTGCGCAACCACCCCGACCTCATCAACCCCAGCAACCCCAACAGCCCCAGCAGCCGCGAAACCCTAATCCATATATTCAGCAAGTCTTGAGGGAGAGAGCCCAACAGAGACCACTGCAACAACAACAGCCGCCTCGGAACCAAGGACAACCAGGCGCCCCCCGCAATCCCAATGCAATGGAGATCGATTAAGGAGGACGCCGCCGCCTGACCGATGTGGAGAAACAAAGGAGAAGGCAAGCGGGGGCATGCTTGCGATGTGGACAGATGGGCCACTTTGCGAGAGATTGTAGGGCAGCACCCCTGGCAGTAAATGCTGGGTTGGATCGATGAGCTGAGCCTACACGAGACGAGGGACGCAAAGCGAGGCAGGAAGCAAGGGCTGTGGAGATGAGAGCAGCGGACAAAGCAGCCAGGAGAGCCTTTGCAGGAGTAGACGCGCAGAGGGAAGGGCAGGAAGAAGGGGCGGAGCGCCAGGGAAACGCCTGGGACTGAGGTGCGACATCGCGTCACCGTCAGTCCCGTTATGCTCAAACTTTTTCGATCCTCTATGTTCCATGCACGAGTTCTTTTCTTACGATGTACCCCACACTACCACTATCACGGCAAACGCCCTCGTCGATAGCAAATACCAACACCTTGACATCAGAAAAGACCCGGAAGCACCATTGGAACTAGAAGCAATGTTAAAATTTGGAAAAAATGCGATCCCTATCTTGGCCCTTTACGATCCTGGAGCATCAGCCACATTCATTAATAAATCCCTTGTCCACGATCACCTAATTCCCACCTTCGAAATACCCGCTCGACCCGCATACACAATAAACAGGGAACCAATTCAACAAGAAGGCATCAATCGAGCTGTTTGGTGCCAACTACAGATCGAACACCATACACACGAACAGAAATTCCACGTCACGGACATTGGGAGATACGATGTAGTCATAGGACTCACGTGGATACGACAGCACCAGCCTGAAATTGAATGGTCGAAAGAAGCGGCAGACAGAGTAGTGTTCAAATCCCGATACTGCTCACAACACTGTCTCCCTCAACACATCGACGCATACAGAGTAGATTCGAGAGCCCCTTGAAAGCAGAAGAACACGAACCTCAGAGAGAACTGGGAAACTTTGGTCAGCCAACCAAAGTTATCGAAGAAAGAAGAAGTTAACATTGCCTTTATCACGGAGAATGCTTGGAAAAAGCATGCCGTAGATGCTATTGACCTCAGTGTGTTCTGGTCACACGAGCTCAATCCCCTCGAGATCGCAGCAGGACAGTTGCACGCGGCAAGGATCGTAGAGCAGGAGGACAAGTCCAAACCAAAGAAGGAACCAGCAGAAGTGGTCCCAGCACGATTCCATTGATACCTGGAAATATTCGATAAGAAGGAATCCCAAGTACTACCACCCGTGCGCGACTACGACCTCCGTATAGATCTACTCCCAGGAAAAACTCTGCCATTCAAAAAGATATACGCCATGTCACCTACCGAGCTCAACACCCTTAGAGAATATCTTGATGAAAATCTCAAGAAGGGTCACATCTGACCGTCGAAGTCACCGGCCGGAGTGCCAGTGATGTACATGAAGAAGAAAGACGGAAGTCTCAGGCTATGCGTCGACTATCGAGATCTCAACGCAATGACGGTAAAGAACCGATACCCACTGCCGCTCCTGAACGAGATAATGGATAGAGTGCAAGGGGCGAAGATATTCAGTAAGATCGATCTGCGATCCGGATACAGTAACGTCAGGATAGCGGAGGGCGATGAATGGAAGACAGCCTTCAGAACTCGATATGGGCACTACGAATATACCGTCATGCCTTTCGGCCTAACCAACGCCCCCGCCAATTTCCAACTCTTCATGAACGATATCTTCAGAGACATGTTGGACCACCAAATCGTCATCTACCTAGATGACATCCTAATCTTCGCAAAGACACAAGCGGAACACAACGAGATCGTCATGGAAGTCTTACGGAGACTGAAGGAAAACAATGTGTGGGCCAACCATTCGAAAAGCGAGTTCGAATTGACCGAGATCGAATATCTGGGATTCATCATCAACGGAACTACAATGAGGATGGATAAATCGAAAATAGCCGCAATCAAAGAATGGCCAGTACCGAAATCTGTCCACAACATCCAAGTATTCCTGGGATTTGCGAACTTCTACCGAAGGTTCATACAAGGATACTCAAAGATCACTCGACCTATGATGGATCTGCTGAAGAAAGGTGAAAAGTTTGCATGGGGAAGCAAACAACAGGCATCCTTAGACACATTCAAAAAAGCATTCACATCGTTGCCTGTGCTTGCCTTCCCCGACTTCGAGAAGCCCTACGTAGTGGAAACCGACTCATCGGTCTTTGCCAGAGGAGCTATACTGTCACAAAAGGGCGAGGATGGGAAACTCCACCCAATCGCCTACACATCAAAATCACTGACACCAGTGGAAAGAAACTATGACGTCTACGACCTAGAACTTCTCGCCATCTACGAGGCCTTTAGAGACTGGAGGCAGTACCTAGAGGGAGCAAATGGTCAGACAACAGTGATAACTGACCACGCTAACTTGGAAACCTTCATGACAACGAAGGAACCGTCGAGAAGACAGGCCAGATGGAGTCTATTCCTGGCCGGGTTCGACTTCAAAATCATCTATCGACCCAGAGTAAAAGCGAGACCTGACCCCCTATCCAGAAGGCCAGACCATCAGCCAAAGGGGGAAGAAGAGAATTTCAAATCAATTCTCAAAAAATCGAACTTCAAAATCAACACCACGATATTCTCGGATAAGGAGATCATCGAAAGGATCAGAAACAAACTAGACAAAGACAAGTCGATGTCTGCTGTCCTGGCCTTCTTACGAGCAGATGAAACCAAAGCACTAGCGAAGATCAGGGAAAAGATGAGCGATTACTGCCTAGTAGACAACATACTCACGTACAAGAGAAAGATCTACGCCCCACAGAACTACGGGATTCGTAAAGACATAGTAGAGTCAAGGCACAATGCAATCACAGCAGGACATCCCGGTAGGGCTAAGACACTAGAGCTGGTATCTAGGAACTACTGGTGGCTCTCGATGACGAAATTCATAAACGACTACATGGATCACTGCGACACATGTCTTCGAACCAAAGTGATCAATCAGAAACCGCAAGGACCACTGCAGCCACTCGAAGCACCAGAAGGACGATGGACAGACATCACATACAACTTCATAGTGAAACTCCCAACGACCAAGCGAAAGAACGATTCGATACTCGTAGTGGTGGACAGATTCACGAAAAGGGCTCACTTCATCACGACAAAAGAAAGTTCGTTGGCTCAAGACACCGCGAAGATGTTCCTAGAAAACATATGGAAACATCATGGAACTCCGCTACGAACAGTATCGGATTGAGGCATGACATTCAACTCGGAGTTCATGAAAAGGCTGTACGAATCGATCGGCATCAAACCCAACTTCTCAACTGCATACCATCCCCAGACAGATGGACAGTCAGAAAGAATTAATTCGATGTTGGAACAGTACCTTCGACTATATGTGAACTACAGACAAGACGACTGGGACGAATGGCTAGCAATAGCTGAATTCCAGTACAACAATGCAACCAGCTCGTCTACAGGAGTCACACCCTTCTACGCGGATCAAGGAAGGCACCTAGTGATAGCGCCACAAACATTTAACGAAGTCAAAGTCCCAGCGGCAGAGGAAATGGCGAAGAAGATCAAGGAAATTGGGGAAGAGGTAAAAGCAATGTTGAAGAAGGCGGAAGAAAAACACCGAACCTTCTACGATGTCCACATGCAACAGGCGACTCCACATCAAGTCGGGGATCATGTATGGCTGAGCCGAAAGGACAGCCTCACTGGAACCGAGGCGATTAAGACGTTGAGACCCTCAGCGAAGTTGGAACATAGAAGGTTCGGACCCTATGAGGTAATCGAGAAGGTCGGAAGGTCAGCCTACAAATTGAGACTCCCAGAGATGCTGAAGATACATCCTGTGTTCCATGTATCACGGTTAACCGCCACGTCGAAGGATCCGATTGAAGGACGAAGGACGTCACCGCCACCCCCTGTGCAGAACGAGTTAGGAGAAGAGGAATACGAAGTGGAACGAATCTTGGACTCGCGATGGAATCGAACAAGATTCCAGTACCTCGTACAATGGAAAGGGTATGACGCATCAGAAAATTCATGGAACTACCTGGAAGACACAACCAACGCCGAAAACTTGATCCAAGAATTCCATGAAGCCAACCCTGACAGACCTCACCCAAGAAGGTTGCATCGCACTCCCCCGAACAATCACGCTCAACAACCTTAGAGGGGGCAACTGTCACGACTACGTCTTGCCTCGAAGAACAACTCAAACACGGGCTCTTACCTTATAGTCACATTCGACTATCCCACGGAACGGAGCTCGGATTATTATCAGTTTAACCTCAGACTAACTTCTATCATGTGTCTCTCTTTGTCAGCAGTCTTCTCTTCTATTCCCTCACCGTCCCTACTCTTCTCTCGGCTAAAAGGTCAGCTGTCATTACCCCGCACTTCCATCCTCGTGTTCTCTCACACCACCGCACAGTGTACTCATGTTACCTTTGTAAGCCTCCACTCCTGTAAACGTATATATACTAGTAGGCGTAGAGGACTTATTCCTCACGCAACGTCTTGTATCCACTCCTCTCTATTGTACTCTCCTCCACCTCTCCACTCTTCAACGTTGAGCTCCTAGTGCTCATTGTTGTCTCTTATACATCTCATTGTTCTCCTCATCGAGCTCCTAGTGCTCGTCGTCGTCCAGCGGTACCTTCAGCCATCCATTCGTGACAAACTGGTTGGGCCAACAACCTCCTAGATCTACAGGAGGAGGCCATAACCATCGACAACTGGCTCTTCGAGGCTCACGCTGAGGAATGACGTCAGCACCCGTGACCTGCAGCCCCGGCCCAGCAACAACAAGCACGCCCTCAGCAACCTCAGCAACCACAACAACCAAGGAACACCAACCCGTATATCCAGCAGGTACTGAGGGAAAGAGCACAACAACGCCCACTGCAACAGCAACAACAGCAACAGCCAAGAAACCCAGGACGTCCAGGCGCCCCACGCGATCCCAACACAATGGAGATCGACCAAGGGGGACGACGACGCTTGACCGAGGCTGAGAAGCAGAGGCGGAGGCAAGCCGGAGCATGCTTGCGATGTGGGCAGATGGGGCATTTTGCCAGAGATTGTAGGGCCGCGCCCCTCGCAGTAAATGCAGGGTTGGATCGACGAGCGGCGCCTAGAGAAGACGACAGGGAAGCAAGGGCCGAAGCAAGGGCCAAAGAGATGCGGGCTGCAGATGCCGAAGCGGGAAGGGTTTTTGATGCTGCAGATGCCCAAGGGAACGGGCAGGAGGAAGGCGCAAGGCAGCAGGGAAACGCCTGGGACTGAGGTGCGACATCGCGTCACTGTCAGTCCCTTTATGCTCAACGAATTTCTATACCCCACTATGTTCTATGCACGAGCTTCCACATGATGTACCCCCTACCACTACTGTTATCATGGCTAACGCCCTCGTCGATAACCAATACCATCATCTTGACATCAAAAAAGACCCCGAAGCTCCGCTCGAACTAGAAGCACACTTGAAATTCGACCAAAACGCGATCCCTATCCTCGCCTTATATGACCCTGGCGCGTCATCCACATTCATTAACAAGTCTCTAGTGGACGAACACCAAATTCCCAGTTTCGAAATACCCCCGAGACCCGCCTATGCGATCAATGGAGAACCAATCCAAGATGGAGGAATCAATCGAGCAGTAAAATGCCAACTCTAAATCGAAAACCACAACAATACACAAAAATTCCACGTTGCAGACATTGGAAGGTACGATGTGGTAATTGGACTAACCTGGATTCGCGAGCATCAACCCGAGATCAAATGGTCAACACACAAGGCCGACAGGATGGTGTTCAAGTCAAGACACTGTTCGCAGCACTGTCTCCTGAATCATATAGATGCATACAGCGTGGATTCTAGAGCTCCGCGTATGCCGAAGAAGAACCAGGAAATATGAAGGAATTTGGAAACGTTGGTCAGTCAACCAACATCGAAGAAAGAAGGAGAATTAGACATTGCCTTTATCACCGAGTGCGCTTGGAAGAAACAAGCGGAAGAAGCCATGGAAGTTGGTGCGTTCTGGTCACATGAACTAAATCCCCTTGAGATTGCAGCTGGACAGTCGCATGCGGCAAGGATCGCGGAGCAGGATGACAAGTCCAAACCCAAGAAAGAACCAGCTGAAGCTGTTCCTCCGCAGTTCCACTGATACTTGGAGATATTCAATAAAAAAGAATCACAAGTACTACTGCCGACCCGAGACTACGACCTCCGTATCAATCTGTTGCCAGGGAAGACACCCCCGTTCAAAAAAATCTACGCTATGTCACCCACTGAGCTCAACGCCCTCCGTGAATACCTTGACGAGAATATCAAGAAGGGACACATTAGACCATCGAAATCACCCACCAGAGCACCCGTGATGTACATGAAGAAAAAGGATGGAAGCTTGAGACTATGCGTCGACTACCAGGATCTCAACGTGATGACCATGAAGAATCGATACCCTTTGCCACTCCCGAATGAAATCATGGACCGAGTTCAAGGAGCAAAGATATTCAGCAAAATCGATCTACAATCCGGGTACAGCAACGTTTGAATCGCGGAAGGCGACGAGTGGAAAACGGCCTTTAGAACTCGATACGGACACTACGAGTACACGGTTATGCCGTTCGGACTTACCAATGCCCCCGCAAACTTCCAATTATTCATGAACGACATCTTCAGAGACATGCTCGACCACCAAGTCGTCATCTACTTGGACGACATCTTGATCTTCGCGAAATCACAAACCGAACACGACGAGATCGTCATGGAAGTCCTGAAGAGACTGAAAGCGAATAATGTATGGGCAAACCATTCGAAAAGTGAATTCAACCTCGTCGAAATCAAATACCTCGGGTTCATCATCAATGGAACCACGATGCGAATGGACACCGCCAGGATGGCCGCTGTCGAAGAATGGCCTGTCCCTAAGTCAGTCCATGACATCCAAGTTTTCCTTGGATTCGCCAACTTCTACCGCAGATTCATTCAAGGATATTCGAAGATCGCTCAACCCATGATGGACTTGCTGAAGAAAGGTGAGAAGTTTGTATGGGGGAAAAAACAGCAGGAATCCCTCGACGCATTCAAGAAAGTGTTCACATCAGCACCGGTACTGGCGTTCCCAGATTTCGAGAAGCCATACGTCGTCGAAACCAACTCGTCAGTATACACTAGAGGAGCAATACTGTCACAAAAGGGGGAAGACGGGAAACTGCACCCTATTGCCTACGCATTGAAGTCGTTGTCACCCGCGGAAAGGAACTATGACGTCTACGATCTGGAACTGCTTGCAATATACGAAGCCTTCAGAGACTGGAGGCAGTACCTCGAGGGGGCAAACGGTCAAACAATCGTAATAACCGACCATGCGAACCTCGAGACGTTCATGACGACAAAAGAACCATCAAGACGACAAGCTAGATGGAGTCTATTCCTGGCAGGGTTCGACTTTAAAATCATGTATAGACCAGGAGTAAAAGCCAGACCTGACCCCCTATCCAGAAGGCCAGACCATCAGCCAAGGGGGGAAGAAGCGATTTTTAAATCGATCCTGAAGAAAACAAACTTCGAAATTAACGCCACCACGTTCTCGGACCAGGACTTCATCGAATGAATAAAACGAAAACTGAACGAAGACAAGTCGATGTCTGCTGTCCTGGCCTTCTTACGAGCTGATAAAGCAATCACACCAGCAAAGATCAAAGAGAAGATGAGTGATTATTGCCTGGTGGACGAAGTGTTGATGTACAAGGGAAAGATTTACGTCCCACAGAACTACGGAATCAGGAAAGACATAGTGGAATTGAGACACAATGCAGTAACAGCAGGGCATCCAGGAAGAGCAAAAACACTGGAACTCGTATCTCGAACCTACTGGTGGCCATCCATGACGAAGTTCATAAACGACTATGTGGATCACTGCGACGCATGTCTAAGGACGAAAATGATCAACCAAAAACCCCAAGGACCTCTACAGCCCCTGGAAGCACCAGAAGGAAGATGGACGGACATCACGTACGACTTTGTGGTGAAACTCCCAATCACGAAATGAAAGAACGACTCGGTACTAGTGGTAGTCGATAGATTCACCAAGCGAGCACACTTCATCGCAACGAAAGAAAGCTCGACGGCACAAGAGACAGCGAAGATGTTCCTGGAAAACGTATGGAAGCATCATGGGACACCTCTACGAACGGTATCCAATCGAGGGACGACATTCAACTCAGAGTTCATGAAAAGGCTCTACGAATCGATCGGAGTCAAACCGCATTTCTCAATGGCATACCATCCACAGACCGATGGACAGTCAGAGAGGATCAACTCGTTAATGGAACAATACCTGAGGCTCTACGTAAACTACTGACAGAACGACTGGGACGAATGGCTAGCGATCGCGGAATTCCAGTATAACAATTCAGTCAGCTCATTAACTGGATTCACGCCTTTCTTTGCTGACCAAGGAAGACACCCGACGATCGCACCCCAGAAGTTTAACGAAGCCTGAGTACCGGCTGCAGAAGAAATGGCGATGAAGATCAAGGAAATCGGTGAAGAGACAAAGGCAATGTTAAAGAGAGCGGAAGAGAAACACCGAAGATTCTATGACGAACACGTGCAGCAGGCCACTCCGCATCAAGTCGGGGATCGTGTATGGCTGAGCCTAAAGGACAGTCTCACAGGAACCGAGGTGATTAAGACGTCGAGACCCTCTGCAAAGCTGGAGCATAGAAGATTTGGTCCCTATGAAGTGATAGAAAAGGTCGGAAGGTCAGCCTATCAATTGCGGCTTCCGAATACACTAAAGATACACCCAGTTTTCCCCGTATCACGGCTCACGGCAACGTCGCAAGACCCAATCGAAGGACGAAGGACGTCACCTCCACCACCCGTGCAGAACAAAGTTGGAGAAGAAGAATACGAAGTGGAATGAATATTGGATTTGCGATGGCATCGAACCAGATTTCAGTACCTCGTACAATGGAAGGGATACGACGTGTCGGAAAACTCCTGGAACTACTTGGAAGACACCACCAATGCTGAAGAGCTCATCAAGAAGTTCCACGAAGCCAACCCTGATCAACCTCACCCAAAAAGGTTGTCTCGCACATCGTCGAACTATCGTGCTCAACAACCTTAGAGGGGGCAACTGTCACGACTATGTCGCGCCCAAGTCCAACTCGAACATGGAGACCTCGTTGTTATCACATTCTACTATCCCACGGAACGGAGAACTCAGAGAACTCGGAGAACTTGGAGAATAGTCGGAGATACCTCGGATAAACATCGGTATAACCTCGGAACCTTTCTGATCATGTGTCTCTCTTTGTCAGCCTTCTCTCGCTTAGCATGCTTCTCTTCTCTCGGCTAGGAGGTCACCTGTCACTGCCCCGCGCTTCTATCCTCGTGTTATCCCACACCGCCGCGCAGTGTACTCGTGTAAAGTTTGTAAGCCTCCACTCTTATATCTCTATTTATACTGGTAGGCGTAGAGGACTTATTCCTCACGCAACGTCTTGTATTCCCTCCTCTACTGTACTCTCCTACCACTCCTCCACTTTACACTGTTGAGCTCCTAGTGCTCCTCAGCATCTCTTTATTCATTACTCTTGTCCTCCACATCGAGCTCCTAGTGCTCGACATCGTCCAGCAGTTACTTCAGCTACCTCATCATGACAAGATCCATCATTGGTTGGGTGATCTTCAAATATCCTTGAATGAATCTTCGATAGAAGTTGGCGAATCCCAAGAACACTTGAATGTCATGTATGCTCTTGGGGATTGGCTATTCTCTGATGGCTGCAATCTTTGCGTTGTCCATTCACATCATCAATCCATTAATGATGAACCCCAGATATTCGATCTCCTTAAGATTGAACTTGCTTTTCGAATGATTCACCCAGACGCTGTTCTCCTTCAGTCTCCTGAGGACTTCCTTGATGATGTCGTCATGTGCTTCTTGTGTCTTCGCAAAGATGAGGATGTCATTGAGGTAGATGACAACCTTGTGATCCAACATGTCTCTAAAGATATCATTCATGAACAGCTAGAAGTTTGCTGGTGTGTTGGTCAGTCCGAAGGGCATCATGGTATACTTATAGTGGCCATATCTGGTTCTGAAGGCCATTTTCCATTTGTCTCCTTCAGCTATTCACACATTGCTGTATCCTGACCTCAGGTTGATCTTGCTAAAGATTGTCGACCCTTGTACCTGATCCATGATTTTGTTCAGTAGTGGAAGCGGGTAACGGTTCTTGACTGTCATGGTGTTAAGGTTGTGGTAGTCAACGCATAGCTGTAGGCTTCCATCTTTCTTCTTCATATACATAATAGGGGCCCCTGCAGGGGACTTCGAGGGCCGTATGTGTCCTTTCACTATATTTTCATCGAGGTATTCTCAAAGTGCATCAAGTTCGGTTGGTGACATGGCATAGATCTTCTTAAATGGGGGCGTTTTCCCTGGGATCAAGTCAATGCGGAGGTCATAGTCTCGGTTAGGTGGTAGCACTTGTGATTCTTTCTTGTCAAAGATCTCCAGGTACTCATGGAACTACAGGGGAATGGCTTCAGCTGGTTCCTTCTTTGGTTAGACTTATCATCCATCTCCGCAATCCTAGCCGCATGTGACTGTCCTGCTGCAATCTCAAGGGGGTTGAGTTTGTGTAGCCAGAACACACTGAAGTCAATGGCATCCACAGTGTGCTTTTTCCAAGCATTTTCCATGATGAAGGCAATGTTAAGGTTCTTCTTCTCCGTTCCAATAGGTTGACTGATCAACATTTCCAGGTTTTCTCTTAGTTCCTGGTTCTTCTTTGGCTTTCATGGTGCTCTCGAGTCCACGCCGTATGCGTCTATGTGTGAGGGCAGACAGTGTTGGGAGCAGTGTCTGGATTTGAACACTACCCTGTCTGCCACTTCCTTCGACCATTTGATTTCGGGTTGATGTTGCCAGATCCATGTGAGTCCAATTACCACATCGTATCTGCCAATGTCTGCTATGTGGAATCTCTGTGTGTTTTTGTGGTTCTCAATTTGAAGCTGGCACTTAACTGCTTGATTGATGCCTCCTTCCTAGATTGGTTCTCCATTGATTGTGTAAGCTGGTCTTGAAGGTATGATGAATGTTGGTATTTGATGGTCATGGACAAGAGTTTTATTAATGAAAGTGGTCGACGCTCCTGGGTCGTAGAGGGCAAGAATGGGGATCGCATTTTTTCCGAACTTTAGTTTTGCTTCTAGTTCCAAGGGTGCTTCCAGGTCTTTTTTGATGACAGGGGGTTGGTATTGACTATCGACTAGGGCATTTGTCATGATAGTAGTTGTGGTAGGGGTGACATTATAAAAAGACTCAGGCATGGAACATAAGGATGAAAAAAAGTTTTTTGAGCATATTGGGACTGATGGTGATGCAATGTCACACCTCAGTCCCAGGCATTTCCCTGGCGCCCTGTGCCGTTCTCCTGCCTATTCTCCTGGGCGTCTACTGCTGTGAAGGCCCTATCAGCTGCTTCGTCTGCCACCCTCATCTCCACGGCTCTTCTGGCTTCCTGCTCTTCCCTGGTCTCTTCATTTCTAGGCTCCGCTCGTTGATCCAACCCTGCACTCACATTCAGGGGTGCAGCCCTACAATCTCTCCCAAAGTGGCCCATTTGGCCACACCTCAGGCATGCTCCAGCCTGCCTCTGCCTCTGCTTCTTGGCATCCATTAGACCTTGGCGACCTCCCTGGTCAATCTCCATGGCGTTAGGATCTTGGGGGAACCCACCAAAACGTATGGATCCTGTCCTACAGAGCCGGTATCGCGTTCCAATTCTCCATAATCTTTTATGGTGCGGAGATTGGCGAGCTTGCCTTGCTCAAAGCCCTGGGAGCCGTGGAGAATAAACCGGTCAATCTTCGGGGATGTGATCTCGAGGTTTACATCCAAAGGACCAGCTATGTAAGTCGGATCCGTTCTGCAACACAAATGAGATATAGGGTCAAATTGTAAAAGCGCATCACGACAATAGAGCTCACAACAATGTTTACTCTGAAGGGGCGATTGCTTAGCGAGGGTTTGCCCGCTCCGTTCTACACAAGTGGGTTTCATGAACGAAAGGGATGAATGGGTATATCAAGAAAAACCGCACCCTTCCCAACACCAGGATTCGAAACCCGTGAGATAAACGAGGCAAACTCGGTTATCTAATAAGTGAATTGGAGAACCGAAAGCACACCTCGCACATGATGATGGTATACCCTCGTCAATAACTTGAAGATCGTCTAGGTGGTCGTTTTCGGTGTGGCCGCTCTCTGAATTCGAAGTTCCCGCAAAGAAACACTCGAGTTTGAGGGACACAGGAGGGGGGTGCCATTGGCATTACTATGCGGTATAGAGCTCGTAGATCTGCGCTGCAGTAGTCTGGTTCGGCATTGGCCTTCTTCAACGAAGTTTGAAGTGAATGAGTTGAAGTTTTATATAAGGTGATAGGGGTGGCGCATTAGATCAAGTTACTATGCGTGCATAATGACGCACCCCAACTTCGTCCATGCGCTGAACAGGAATCGCGCTACGGCATCTAGGTCCTTTCGAGTGTTGAGTAACGGAAGAACACCTTCGAATTGATGTCTCCCGTAAGATCTACGTCGTCAGAGATCTGGCTACAACAAGTTCGACATGAGTCAACCGCATTGCCAGCAGAAGGGTAACACATTTGCTTTCATTATACTTCGCCTAGACATTAAATTGCTGCTGCACGGTGGGAACTAATCGGATCCCAATGTTATTCGCCTGGAGCCGCTGGAGTAGATCTTGATTCAAACGGCTCATTGAAGTGCCTGGCAAAGTGATGACTGGTATCAATGATGGGAATTTCGGCTTTTCATGGCCTCAAGAAATTCTGGTCAGCGCTTGAGTGGCAAGGTTATTTTGGACAAAGGATAACCACCTTTGCCACCTCGGATACTTCAAAAGCTTATTGATCGAGTGAACAACGTTTGTGCAGGGGTGTCGGCAAGCTTGCTATCACATTCTGTAAATCTATCGCCAGGCTCAGAGTTTAGTTGGGGATGATGCTCTAAGAGGCGTTCACTAGGCATGAGGGTGGGCAATGCATAGCGATTGGGATTAGGGAGACATCTGAGAATAAAGCAGAGCACTGTATATGTTACAGATGGCGGTGTAACCAGCCCGGGTGGTTGTATCGCCAACGTGATTGATGGGGGTGCTGGACCCTTCACCCATACTCCTGCCAGAATATGTCGCTCTTGAGCCTGAAGGGGACATTGGCTGACCGAAACGGAATTTCTTCACTCCTAATGTTAAAATATGACTGAACTGATTGGCTGAGATTCGAGGCCTTGAACAAGACGGTTTTGAACCAAGATTCGACATAACTAGGGATGCGATTCCTTCTCAGGTAGGTAGGTGGTTGC
>WSTV01000676.1:0-15171 GCA_019632285.1 Tulasnella sp. 332
GTGAGTAGATCCGTAAGAAGTTTTCCTTGGTGATCCGCTGACGCTTTCGATTTTCAACATCGGTCTTCTCCTGCCCCCAATAAGTCTTCAGCGAACCAAAGCACGCAACGTCCAGTCCCTGAAGTGCGTGGGTTGTATGGGGTGGGTACGATACTAGAGCTATGTTATTGGCAGCTGCAAAGTCAAGAGCCTCGAGTGTACAGTGTGACCGGTGTCCATCCACAAACAGGAATCGCGCGTGGCCGGCTTTCTCTTTTGTCTGTTCATTGAAGTCATGCATGTAAGCCACTCCAATCTCGCCATCTGTGTAGCCTCGGCCGGACACGGCAATGCTGATAGCCACGAAAACCATAAGATTAGAGCCTTGGGCCTCAGCTAGAAGCATGGATGGTGCACATACCTGGCGTCATTTGGATTATCCTCACCCCATTTTGCCATTATGTAAGTTCCTTTGAAGATCACTGTTGGCTTTAATGTTGTCCTATCTGCGCAGATTGTCTCTAAGACAGTGATGTTCTCCTTCTCCGCGTTCTTTGCTTGGTGCTGAACACGCTTGCCCTTTCCTGCAATCACGATCTGATGTGGGGAGATGCCCTGATTGATGCCAACCTCGTCCATACCGAAGATATTCTCGGGTGGTGATTGATGGAGGGTGTATAGCTCCTCTACGGTGTCCCAATATTGGTTAGCTGATGTGGGGTTCAGTCCATTGAGACGGGGCTGGTCAAGGCCTGTGGCACGGTATGTTCCAAGCTCTGGGTGCCTCTTGAAGAACCGGTACACCCATGCTCGACCAAGCTCGACACAGACCTTTTTTGCATCCAGGATAGCCTGTACTGCCCCAACTAGCAGCTTGTGGTCGAAGGCAAAGGCTCGGTTACCCTGTTCAAGTAACAGGGCCACTACTGTAGCCTCCTCTGCCGGTGTGAGCAGTTGCTTTTTTGTGTTAAACTCTCCCATCGTTGGCTGACCCTGAATCAACCGCCCCAGTCCTACATGGTCAACTTTGTGCTTTAGGGCCATTTTTCTGATAGATAAACGGTCCTTTGGAGGTAAGTCCATCTGCGCAAGCCACTCATCTCGTGCAGTAAGCTTTGCAGCCTCTTTTTCTAAGAAAGCTCTTCGTTTTTCAGCACTAAGAAGCTTTGGTGGAGGCATGAATAGTAGCAAGTATGATTTTAGGTAAAAATGAGTATTTTGAACTGCGTTCAAGAGGTACTGAGACTTGAGGGCATCCAGGCACACTGTGTCATGTGTTGCAAAACAATCCCCGCTTTTCTCCACAATTAAAAATCCATTTCTCCTTCAAATTCCATTGCAAGCAAAAACTAATTGATACACCTTAAAGCTGGAACTCTGAAGATCATTTGAACTACAATTCTGAGTTCCTGGGGTTAAAGGTACACTCACAGCCGCTTCTCGGGCGGGGTGGTATAAAAATCATTGCTAATGAGCAATTCAAGAGCCTCCTGTGGCTCAATATATATCCTTAATTTTACCAAACTGTACACTAAGCATCTTTCTAGGTTCTGCAAAACATTTGAGGTTAATATGTATTGTGGGTGTCAAGAAATGTGCGATTGTTTCAAGGAGGGATAGTGTTTCAAGGAACCATAGGACCCTCCCTGTACGTCATCCTATGAGGTGACCGTCACCTCACAAAGACACTTCAGTTCCCTCTGCCCTGAGGTCTTCTGGACCTGTGACGGATCGTCATGGGCTGGGGCTTCTCTGTCCCCATATGGCTAAATGAGCTGCGCTGGGCGGTGTTGATTCCCACCGGTTGCTGTACGGCGGTGATGGACGCATCGCCGGGTGTCCCAAATTAGCTAGATGGGTTATTTCCATTCCCACCGGATATTGTATGGCGCTGGCAGGCATTGTTTCGTGTCGCAATTTAGATAGTCATGTCGAACCTAAATTTAACGCTGCTTGCTCAAAACGGGACACGCAACTGATGGCGCGTAGGCTCGTGAGCCATTTGACGATCGGCGTAGCGGTACGGCATCACACCTGGCGACTGAAGCCGTTGCGAATCTTTGACCTAATGCATTTGACCTTCGGCTATATGAAGATTCTGGTGGATCGTGGCCTTGCTCCTTCTCGCAGGGTGACGCCCTAGCGGGCTCACCCGACGGCTGGACAGAACATCGTTGAATTCGCGACCAGTTGCATTTTGGTTCGTCACGCGCTTCTCATTGCTAGAATGTGGTGCAACATGGGGACCTTTGGAGCGGTTTCTCATACCGAAGTTCTCTCTATCTTTGGTTCTCGTCCTTGGCCTTCCAACTTCGAGGTCAGCAGGGCTGCACGTAAACGTCAGGGAGAAGGCCACCTTGCTGGAAATATCTCCAACGCAGCGCCATGGCTTGGACTCTGAACGGTATAAATGCTCCTCCTTTCGAAGGGAGATAGACAGTCGGCATCCGACAGAGATTTACTCATCCCAATCGTACGTGCTCACAACTCCATATATATCACGAGCCAGTGTTGGCTAACGCTTGTGCATCTAGGTCGTTTTCTACCAGTCGTCTTACTCTTAACGTACGCCCTGCCCTATGATTAACCCGTTCCGTGCTGGTCCCGAGATGATGTTGGCTGACGTCGACCGTAGATGCAGCGCTTCCTCGCCGGAGTCACGGAGGCCGTTGTCAGCGGTCATGGGTGGAAGAAATTCGTGAACCCTACCGTCACCCGCGGTTCGACTGCCTGGCCCCGCGACTCGGGCTAGCAGGAGAAACACGGCGTCCGCTACGACTACGACGGGGAGCAGGAGATCGATGGCACCGTCTATCACAAGTTCCAGATGCAGGCGAACGCTGGCAACAAGATCCCGTCCATTGTCAAGAACTGGCGCTCGAAGGCGGATCGTGGCACGCACGACGTCATGGCGGACGTGTTTGTCCCCAAGGGTGGAGACAAGGGCGACGTCGAGGCCTCTCTCAACGAGGCCCACAAGGGAGTTCAGGGTGCTTAGTCGTCCTCTCCATGTACGCACCACTCGCGCAAATGCCGTTAGTTGATTACGTCGAATATGTACTTGTATCTCGCTTGTTCCTGCATCGTTGTTTGAATCTAACCTCCGAATGCTGTCACGGTGGCTGACAACCTGGCTTGTGGCGTGAAGGAACAATTTTGAACCTGATCTTGGGCCAGGGCTTCTTCGTTTGTCGCCCAATGCGATCGACGTAACTTGAAGCTGTGGATCTCAGCGGCCCGACCCGCTACAAAAGGACCGTGTGAGCCTTCTCGCTTATAAGAGGGGCATGCGGGTTTGTTGCTGCTTGCCTTCTTTTCCCCCCACTGCGACCTCACTGCGACCTCACCTAGCAAGCATGAACTTCAACTTAGGAAAACTTGCAGAAAACCAAGACAAACAGAAACAGGAAGCTATAAGCGACTCCATAAACAAGTGGAAAGGTCTAGTAGACAGATCAGGTACCTGTTTGAAGCTAGTGGTAGACGACCACGGCTAGGGAGGAGGATTGTGTACAACGGACTGAACGATGATTTATATATGAGTTCTACCGTTTGTACCTCCAGTGAAGAAGGCGAGTCCATTAAATTGGCACCAATACTTTCTTCCCTGGATCACGGTGCCGATTAAACTGGCACACTTGGAGTATGTGGGGTCATTCCCACCCAGAGCTGGCTCTGGTTTAAACCCTCTACTCTGGCAGTAAAGGACGAGATAATACCTGTGGTCTATCCCTCGAATAAGGCCACAACGGGAGGTTTAGTGAGTCAAACCTCACACTGTCCGGAAAACACGGTCTTAGCAACTAACGGCCGTTCGCTCGATAGCGAGTTCCCACCCGTTCTAACACAAAGAAAAAAAAAAAGAAAGAAGAAAGAAAGAAAACAAAAACCGCGACCTCACCTCAGCCTACTTTGGCATGCTTCGCCTTGGAAGGGCGAGTTCTGTCGTCTTCAACGAGCTCAAAGCTCCCGTCTCTCCGCGACCGTTCTTCTCTTCCTTCCGGAGCTCCATCTCCACAACACGTTTGCTGCCACGTCGCGCATTGTCCTCCATGACCGAGTCTCAAAACGACCTCTACAACTACACTTCAGGACGTTGGGTGTAGGCTTCATAAGCGTCGTTTTAGCGCATAGATATCTGACCTGTCATCTCTGTCATTCAGCTACAACGACGCGCTTCGCCACAAGGAGCGGAAGGTCGCTTTCGATGTTGACGGGTTGCGTCGACTTGCAGCCGAGTCTGTGAATCAAAGTCCTACGGATGTCGTCAGCATATCCAAGCTCGCTGAGGGCGGTTTCAACCGCACCTTCGTCGTCGCTCTGCGCGACGGTCAGCAGGTGGTCGCCCGGGTTCCCTACCCCATGACGGTCCCTAACTACTACGCTGTCGCCAGCGAGGTGGCTACCATCGAGTACCACCGGTCTTGCGGGATCCCTGTCCCTGAGATATACGGGTATTCGGCCGGCTCGGATAACGTCGCTGGAACCCCGTATATTCTTATGGAATTCGTTCACGGCCCAAAGCTCAGCGAGGTCTGGCCCAGCCTCGGGGACGAGGAAGTCATCTCCGTCGTCCGCCAGCTCACTCAGCTGGAATCACGCATGATGTCTCAGCCATTCCCCGCTGGCGGAAGCCTGTACTTCACCAAAGACCTCGAGAAGGTCGCCCCAGGGCTGGGCGTGTCTCTGGAGGACGAGCGTTTCTGCGTCGGCCCGGACACGAAGCTGGCGTTGTGGTATGGAAGAAGGGCAGGGCTCGACGTAAATCGAGGACCATGTATGCCGCTCTCCGCCTCTTTATCATTACGCCCTCAAACTAACTGGCATCGATAGATCATAGCGCCGAAGCAGCTCTCGCGGCAGCAGCGCAGAAGGAGATCGCCTATCTGGAGCGCTTCGGACAACCGCTCCTACCGCTGCGGCGCGAAAGGAGGCCCAGTTATAAGTACCAGCAGCAGCAGCCGTCGGACCACGTCGAGAACTTAGGGCGGTACCTCGGCATCACGCCGTCGCTCGTTCCTAGGGACCCCGCTTTAAGTCGTTTCTACATCCGCCATCCAGACCTCCAGCCGAACAACATCTTCGTGTCGTGGTCGCCCGGCTCCGACTGCAAAATCGTCAGCCTGTTTGACTGGCAACACACGTCTATCCTGCCCATGTTTCTCCTCGCCGGCATTCCCCAACGCCTCCAGAACCACGCAGACGGCGCATCGCAGTCCATGACGCCGCCCTCTCGGCCAGAGAACCTCGACGAGATGGGCGAAGCTCAGCGAGACGGCGAGGAGTATCGCTACCGTTGTCGCCTCATTCACTATCACTACGTCACCAGCACGAGGGAGTGCAACCCGCTCCACTACGCCGCCTTTACGGACAGCCTCTACGCGCTCCGTGGTCGAGTCTTCCTCCACGCCGGTGGTCCGTGGGAGGGCGAGACCTCCGACCTGAAGGCTGCGCTCATTCAAGCCACGAACAAGTGGGAGGAGCTTACGGGCGGAGGTGTGCCGTGTCCCCCCGAGTTCGACGCCAAGGACCTACACGAGATGGCGATGCTGGATAAAGAACTGAGCGAAGCGACCAGGGGCTTCGAGTTCTTACAGTCCATGCGCGGCGTCGGAGAGGAGGGCTGGGTACCGACTGAGGACTACGAGGGTGCCGTGGCTTTCTTCAAAGGGTGCAAGGAGAAGGCGTTGGCGGGGGCCCAGTCGGCGAAGGAACGGGAAGAGATTACGGCTCACTGGCCGTGGGACGACATGGACGAGGAGCTGTATATGTAATGAACCGTGCTACATATTTCGTCCTGCTGTATCTCATCTGTAACTTGTATGTATGGGCCGGTCGGCCTCGTTCGTCCAACTGTAGCTGCAGGAAACGCCTTGCAGAGGAGGGACGCGCGGTGTGTTACATGCCGCCGTGCCCATCTCGGCACATGGGCCGTGGCCTGGCCTGGTGGGTTGTCGAAGCTGCAGGACGCTATGGGAACGGGGTTGGTTTGGTGATACAAAAGCGTCCACTGCTTTGACGACTTGTTTCTCCTTCCTGCCCCCACCCTCTCCACTCGCCCGACCGATCAAGCCTCTTCTCGCTATGTCGTGGACCGACGACCTCACTGACGCCGACGCCGACGCCGACGCCGAAGGCGACTATGACAGCGACGATGTTGACCACAACGATGCCGGCCGCGTAGAACTCAAAGGCGATGCAGCAAAGAAATCGCCTCCTTCTTGTTCTTCGCATCGCTGAAGGACAAGTCGGTGGTGGAGGCCGAGTGGATTCTATACGACGACCTAACTTGCACGATTGAGAGCCAAGTCTGGTCTGGACGCTTTACAAGGTACATTTTGGCGTTGCTGTTATACGCCTCCGATATCATCCAGCGTGGAGTCGCCTACAGCTTCGACTTTAAGAACGTGAAAAGGCTCTATCTATCAGACTAGACTACTCCAGATGACCCGGGGGTCTCGGTTCGATACAAGCCCCGGCTCAACGCGCTGGGCAAGACCGTCCCGTCGGGTACGAAGCCCGTCCCCGACCACTATGACTAGGATCGCCACGGCGCCTCTTTCGATGGAGCAGACGCCGTCGCTGCGATGCTGCAGCGCGTGCACGGCTACCTTGGCCGGCCCACCCCTAGCTTGTTGAGTAGTTCACAGCTCGCCGTCTGGGATGACACGACTGAGTAGATGCTAGGACCAGCTTCGCCTTCTACTTGCTTTTCGATACACTCCAGACTCCCCGATGCCCGCGTGCCCGGCGTGCCCGGCAGCAGGCAGGTGCTTTGCTTTTACTCCAGGACTCGTCATGCTCACGGTTTCCTCACGATGGCTTGTCTCGCTCGCGGATACATGTAGGCATCCAAACGTCGCCACTGGTGCGTGCTGCTGCATTCGTCTGTGGTGGGGCGATTAGCTCATCTTTATGATAGACTTCTCCGACACCTTGTTGAAGCAGCACGTGTTCAGGCCCCTTGCGACCACTTTTATCGTACGTATACCTTCCACGGCGTATAGGCGTGAGCCTGACTACCTGTGATCTAGCGCTTTCTCTATCTACAATCGTGTCTACGCTGCCATCGTCACTCTTGAATCTCGACCGTGTTTCCGTCATTACGTCATCCGCGCTCTCTGGAGTTCGCACCTCGTGTTCAAGCCAGCTTGTTCTTATTATGATCTTTTACATCTGCGACGGCGTATCCCCTCACGACGACGTAAGCCATGCGTGTGTCAACGTGCCGAGTAGAGAAAACATGGTTTCCCGAATCAGCTGAGCCTAGTGTCTGAGTTATTGTCTGTCTCTGAGACGTGAGGACGACAGAGCTTTCGCGTCTCGAGTGGCATTCCTATATGAAGGCGCACATATAGTTAGACCGTAAGGGAATAGGGGAGAGCATCGTCGAGTCGGTCAATGCATTACCGGAAAACTCAAAGAGTCGAGATCCAGGGGCAAGGCGGGTAGTAGGGTGTGTCTCAGCGGACTGGCCCGTATTATGCTATTACAATATCTCCCTGAGCTCGGCCTCTTGCGAGGCAAGCGCCTCGGACTGTGGTCGCACGCCTACGTACAAGACTGGTACGAAGAAGAGACTGGTCGCCCAGGCGGATGGACTGGTACGGAGAAGAGACCAATAGGGGGAAGGGACTAGTAGGGAGAAGAGACTGATACGGAGAAGGGACTGGTACCCTAGGCGTATGGACTGGTACGGAGAACGGGACTGATCCGTCATATCATGTTCCCAAAATAATATTATGCAGTAGGCGTAATTATGGACTGGACTGACTGGTACAGCCGACTATTCCCTAGTAGGGTGTTTCAAATAGGCTATAGATGCGTTCAAATGGTGTACCAGTACCGTCTACGAGGTAGCGACCTGGTAGGCTTGGATAGAGAGATATACATGGCGAACAAGCACACTACATGCCTAGCAGAGGTCATGGTGTTGGTCGCCGCTGAACCACCAGCAATAGTTACAAGTCTGACCACCATGCCAAGATGGAAACATATAAAAGAGAGCCATTGCCGTGGCTAGAGACCGAGAATGTTGCGCTTACTGGACTCCCCGTAGTATGTAGCTGAGTAAGTCTCCTGAGTAAGTCTCGGGAGCAAGTAGAGCTCCGAGATAATTCTGAACATCGACAACGTCCTTGCTCTTTTCCAGTCCAACAAGATGGGGAAGTGGCAATGCTTACCTTCACTTCGAGGAATGTGGCGCCGGCTGCTCTTTTACCTAAGTTGCGTCTTCGCAGACATAGCCATCCAGCCTTAAGTGGTCGAAATAGAAAACCTGTTTGAGGAGGATGCTTTCAAGGTAAATAACCGTTTTCTCTCGTGCGGCGGTGGTTCGAAAAGAGGCGCAGCGAGCTTTCGGGTTTGTTAACCTGCACGCAATTGCCGGCCGACTTCGCCGCGGTCAGGTTCTACCTGAACGGGGCCAGCTCCTGCTCAAGGTGCGGAAGGCCGTCACGACGACAGCAGCATTGAGCCTTCGCAGAAGTGTCACGACGACTTAATGTGTAAGAAGGGTCTCATTGCTTCGCCCTTTTCGGTAAGGCGCCCCTCGGGAAGGCAAGAATCGAGGTCGCCTCCACGGCCCCTGCCGATCGAACTCTTTATCCACTCTACGGCCAGGCTGAGCCAAACGTCGTAGTAGGTTTCAGTCAGGAATTGGCGTGGTGTGGCAATAGCAGGTCGTCACGGAATCCACATACCACACAGTTCATCTCTCTCATCAGGTTACTGAAACCCGCTGCGAGGGCCGTGCCCATTCTCGAGAGCCTCCTTGCGCTCGCGGGAAAGGCGAGACTATCGCTTGCTTGAAACCCAGCCCATCCCGGGTACGTGCGTGCACGCGCATCACCACCATGGGTGAGCATCCTTGATTGGCATATTTTCATTTTCATTTTTATATTATTATTTTTTTGGTGTGAGAACGGGTGGGAACTCGCCATCGAGCGAACGGCCACTGAAAGACGAGGCGTAAGATGAAGAGGGAGAGGCGATCGCACAAGAGCTGCGAGGTCGGAAATCCGGCGTAGGGATGCTGCCCAATATCTTGTCGATGGCCTCGGGTGCATCATCGTACTCCACCTCGTCGTGCTCATCCTCGTCGAAATCGTCTGGTGCGGTAGGGAGACAGCCCAGGCCGGAATTTCGGGGACGACTCATGTGGCGAATCCAGCAGTGGACGTCCTGGAGGTGAAAGACGAGCCTCTGCACAGAGTCGAATGTCTCCTCCTTGCACTGTGGCCGCGGATGAGGACAGTGCAGTGGCAGGGGAGGACCTTCGTGCACGAAGACGAGCGCGCCGAGCTCCGAGATGTGGCTCTCGACACGCTCGCGCCATTGGGGGGCTTCGACGAAGTGCCGCATGCGCGTGGTGGCGTCCAGTCTCTCGTCGCCCAGACAGAAGGGACAGAAGCCGGGGGATGCGATGCACTTGTCGTAGGAGAAGGGGTTGGACTGTGTAGGCAGCTGCGAGTTGAGATGGAACTGGCAGTGCTTCTCCCACTCGGCGGCGTCGTCGAACCACGGACCGGCCTTGCACAGAAAGCAGAACTCGCCATAGGAGCCCTCGGCCTGGAGACGCTTCTTCACGCAGCCGTGGACGTGTCTGGAATCCTTCGGGTCCTTCGGGCTGCTGTTTCCGCGGAGATCGCGGCGTCAGCGCAAGGCTACACTCAGAAGACGAGAGGGCGTACCTTTTAATGGTCTTTCCTATCTTGGAAGCGCAGCAACATCTCTCGGGCTCCAGGCCAGGACGTGCCTCCACCTCAGATGTCTGGCTGTAGAGAGTGGATAAGATCGCTCAGGACGGCTCGACCCACGTCACTCCGGATCGGCGCCGTGAGAAGACGGTTGTGTGCCAGACGGTCCCGGGGTCCTATCAGGTGGCGGATCCGCCAGAACATGGTCCGCTGACGGCCAACCTGGGAGTCGGGAGCGCTCTTGGTGATGTTGCGCGGCTGGTCGCTCTGAAGTCGTCGGAGCTCGTCTGCGATAAGCTGCCTCTTCTGCGCCTGGAGTTGCTTCCGCTTCTCGGCACCATCGGAGCTGTCGTGTCGGAGACAAAGCTCTAGTAGTTGCTCGTCGAGGGCGGCGAAGTCGGGCCTGTTCTGGAACTCGTACATCTTCTCGGCCGGCAGTGACTGGTACAGCTCCGGGTTCCAGGCTACTGTCAGGGCGCGGAATCGCTTGTTGACGAGCGTCCGGAGGGTACCGCCAAAATAACTGCCCTGGCCATCTGTCCCAGGGTTCGTTGGAGCATAGTACTCGGTATAGGTGCGATCGTCCCGATGCCCGGCCTGCCTCATTCGCTGAGAGGGCGAATAGAAATTGTCTGCTTGGCCTGTTTAGCAAAGCTAGACTGATAGAAAGGGGCGAGCCACTTGTCGATGCGGAAGAGCCCCTTCAGCTCTAAAGTCGTGTATCGTAGGAGGATTAAGGACCCAGCTCGGTAAGCCAGGCCAAGCAGACGATTACTGAAGGTAGAAACCGATTCCATCCTTCCATCCTTCCGCTGATAGATTGGGCGGTCGTACATCTCCGGCTCTCACCTTAACAGATACATTTCTTCTTCGTCGGGCGGCTCGAGAGCGAGGAGTTCCTCCATGGTCTTGTAGTCACGGAAGGCGCCCTTAGCAATAAACATGGCGAGATGAGTAAGTATCGGGTTGAAAAATAGCGGCCGTTCATCGAGACCCTCATCTAGCGAGTGTTCGGGCCTGTTCCATATCGTCAGCATCATGGAAGCACGTCGGGATCAGACGACGCACCATTTACAGGGCATAAAGGTCATGCCCTTGGCGTCTTTAACGACCTGCATAGCGAACTCGGCATCACCATACTCATTACGGAAGATGCTAAAGCTAACGTCCTGCAAGCCGCTCGTTCAAACTCCGTTAAAACAAAGTTCGCAACCAAAGACGTACCCGATAGCGGAGTCCCCGACCTGATCCCGCACGAGCTGTCGACTCAATATACTCGCCCACACGGCCCGAAGTAAAGCCGTGGAGCTGAAGCTCGGCCCAGAAGTCGACTTGGTTTCGTATAGCTATGTACTCTAATCGTAATATGAACGACGGTATATATGAGATTGAAGAATTAGTGGGTCTGTCAGGTCACTGATAGAGTGAAATAGGAGCGAATGGTTTGGGATGCTCTTCTGCGAACAGGACATCTTGCCGCCCTCACTTGTGAATCAAGCGACGCATCAGACTCTGTTAGAGCAACGGTCGGTTCGAGTCATCGGCTGGATGGAAAAGTAGATTTTTCTTGTGCCCAATGCTATCTGCTTCCGAAGCTGCAGAGAACCGGCCATAAGCAGCGATAATGGCACTACCACTTCCATTGTATCTCTCAAGTGGTGCGTCGCGTTGCCGAACCAGACTCGTTCAAGACTTGGTATTCCTCCTCGCTATCTCGAAAAAGCTACGACTGCTCCTCTACAATTCGCTCAGAAGTAAAATCAAAAGCTTCTTCGCCCAGTTGGAAGTTGGCCGCACCCATATGTCTCTAGTGTATCGCATGCCGATACTTCTCCGAACGCTTCGAATCCAACAAAGGTGTGACCATTGGTGCTAGAGGATCTTGACTGGAATAGACCGGTGCTGCAGTCGATCATGTAGACAGAGGTTTCGCAGCAGCAGATGTCGGTCCATTCACGGAGACCCTCTGAGCATCAGTGAGGACAATTTTACATGTCCGTATTGGTGTCATCGAACATCGGGCCCGCATGGGGCCAGGGATCCAAACGCCACTCGCCATGTACAGCAAGCTTTAGCCTATTATCTTCTTCCCTTCCGTTGCCCAATGTCCACAAGCACCACGCCTCTCTCAGAACTCGTTGGGTTGCCTTGGGCTTTCAACACCGCTAACTAAAGCAGCGTTTTCATTTCATGGATGATAGCGTGTAGGAAGGATGCAACAGAAATTATTGGTACACGAAGCACAGCTTATCGAGACAAGGTCTCGGTTGCTCTGGACATTCTTCTCAAGATTCCGTCTGCACCGCTTATGACGAGCCTGTGCTTCGACACAAGTCTGCTCCTTATCGCGGGGAACGTTTCTTGCGATATGCCCAAGGATAAGCTTTCGATAACGGGATTCCCACCTAATACCATTGATGGTTATCGTTGGGGCAACATTTTAACCATAGATACTGGTTCGAATATATATCCCACCCACGAGGGCTGACTCCAGCTCATCTCTCTACGGGAAACCACGACGATCTCTTTGCCAAATACTAGAGTCGCTCTCAGTGGAGTCAAGTACACACCAGACAATGTCACTAGTACCTAACGGTTTATCCTGTAACGCTTCCGAGTCACAGCTTAGTCTCGCCTCGACCGACAGTTCCGCATTGGTGGGCCATACCGGGTTCCATGTGCGTACGATTCAACTAAACCTATGCTCCAGGACGACCCCTCGCAATCCAGGCCCACGATCGGGCTCGATATGCAGTCAAGTGCCACCCCAGCCCAATAGCAGATTACTGTGGCATCAAGCAATACCTCGGCATCTGTGAGTTCCACTTACACTCTTTTCTCACCAACGATCTCACTGGATATCGACTCGCCAGCGCGAATCATGGCTGTCCCGGATTAGCAACAGACGTCTTGGAGGGTCAGTCGGCAGCAGTTCCGCACCGCAAGTCTATTTAGCTTCTACCAATTCATCGACATCGGTTAGTCATACAGCAGTGCATATCGTGCCACATAACTGCTTACTATATGCTCTCAGAATGAGTCGTGGCTGTCACGCGATGTGGCTAGACATGAATTATTCATGGATGTTGGTGCATCCGGGTCCTATGACTCTTTGATGCCTACTACTACACCCGCGTCTCAGGACATGCAGAGCCCGTTCAATCTAACAGCCACTAGCAATGCATCGTCAAGCATGAGCCATTCTGAATCACAGCACGCTTCGGTGTCTGTTGAGGCTGAGTGGCTAAATTTCGGTGATTGAAATCGTCGCCTAGGCCTGCCTCTATAACACCAAAATACCCAGGAACTGCTGCCAGCACATCTGCTGATGCGCCTGGGGAAGAATACCAAGTGGTCGCTTTATCTGAAAGAAGCCAGTAAGCATGGCTTTACACACAGAATTGATCATCTTATCTGGACTCGCTATAAAGATTCCAAAAGGAAATTCCCGCTTAGACATACCCGAGAGCCTAAAGCCAACCGTTTAACTTCGACCACAAAAAATATTTCCAGGGAGATAAATGCAATGGTGGCCACGATCCAGATCTCAGGGCTGCGGGCTGCTGTCGCGACCGTTTCTGCAATCATGGCTATTATCAAAGTGAGTTCAGGAAACTTTAGGGTTTCTTGTATATCAGGTGCTCGCTGACACTATATATAAGACCATGAACAAGAAACACAGTGACCGCGAGGAGATGTTGCATCGCACTCTAACTCTCATACTTATTCTTACCATAATATTCAGTGGTCAAGGGGCTCATCATCTAGATAGGGCAACGGAGGAAAAGATTCAACGACTCGCCAGGTGCGCCATGACTTGGTTTCTGGAAATGCCATTGGTTTCTGACGCTCTAGTAGTATTCTCTCTGAATCCTGGATGACCTTCGAGCGCTCGGGGCAGATACGGAGATCCGCACCTTGTCAAAGGCTGTGAAGGTCATGTTGACCGATGCGGCCGTGCGGGAGCGACTCGCTGCATCTGTTGGCCAATCGTAGTTTGAAAGGTAGGTAGTGTCCGTTATAGGCCTCAACAGACCGGATGTTTATCAGTTCCCTATCAAAGAATATCAAAGAAGGGAAGAAGAGAAAGTCGCAGGGTTTACAATTGGATGACTCAACAACAAAGTCCCGACATCGCCGGTGAAATGGAACGTAGGCTTGTTCCAAGCCCCTTATGTCCGTCTACTCCGTCGCACTGCGAATGTGCTCTGCGCGTGCCACCGAAACATACAGAAAGGGGCATACGAGTGAACCTAAGTGGAACGAATGCGACGATATCCTAGCCTTCCATGTCTGCCTGATACATTGACTTCTCGCTTCATGCTATTCTTTCAACTAGATCACGATGGACGGGCGCCACTTCTGCGAGGTCGCTTGCCCTTTAGGCCACGCTACTATTCTTTTGCGAAAAAGCGACAGGACACTCGTTATAGATATTCGGTAGTCGCAAATGGAAAGCTATATCAAACGCACCTCACCCATAACTCAAGCTCTAGAGAAATCCCATAAGGAGAACCGCTGATTCTACCTGGTACGCGACCTCTTAGGAACCAAGCAGGTTACTGAATATGTCACCCAACGCTTCTTGGTCACAGCTGAGTCTGGAAACTGCCGACAGCTCAACATCCGTGGGGGTATCATGTTTCGTGTTCTTCCTGGAATCCGCTTAATTTGTGCGCTTCAGGAGAGCTCCCCGTCGTCCTACAGTGTGATAAGGCCCGCTGCTCTATCTGAATCAAGCCCGAACTAATCTCATATCACGTTGGCAACCAATGCCTCGACGTCGGTGACTTGTTTAGTTTTTTTTTTTAATATATAAAACAGAATTGATCCAACACTCCCTTCTTGGAATGATTCAATGCTGTCGCGCGATATATTGAGACGAAATACACTCTCGATCACTAGCAGCGCTGGATCACGACTCACTTTTGAGGCAATCAGTTCATCAACTTCGGTTAGCTATACGATACCCTTCTGTACTTACCCTTCGGCCTGATGGGGGCTCCTAGAAATGAATCTCAGGTATCACGCTTCATGACCAGACGCTCTATAGGCCCAACTTTTGAGACATCTGAGTTGTTCCTCACCTAGGCGCCTACAAATAAATCTATGTATCAGGACAATATATCAGCCTCGAGCACACTCGAGTCGCTGCCAGACGGAGAGCGTACTCGAGCGCTCATCAACCGTAAGTAACCTCTCAGCATCAACTCGCACGCCCCTTCAGCGGTGCGGTGTAAAAGAGGGTTACGATTGTGCTTTGGAGCATTCTTGAAATCCTGCTGGGTTGCTCAAGCAGAAATATGCCATCGCAGATGGACTCTTGGCGTCATTCTCCAAAGAGAACAGGCAACTCGCTCAAAATTTCCGTATTCCAAACATAAACTGACTTTCTTAACGTGTCAGTGCTTTCAGTCTCTTAGCTTCCACCAAATTTGCAAAGAACCCAGAGATCAGCACCCCACTGGGTCCCGTCCTTCTCACGCATATCGGC
>WSTV01000678.1:0-15170 GCA_019632285.1 Tulasnella sp. 332
TGCTCCACAAACCACCTCCTGTGAAGCCATGATCATAGCATGACATCATTAGAAGATATTCATGTATAAATAGGAGGGGACTCTCAGTAGGAGGCTCCCCATCGCAATCACTTGGTATAACAGTTCTTCAAACCATGCAGAGCCAGTTCTTAGCTAGAGAGTACCCCTAGGTGTCACCTTAGTGAAAACTTAGATTAGTCCCTGAAGAACTAATCTTACAAACACTTTTCTTTGCTGACAATAGAAGTCACCCAGTGATTGCTCCACAAGTGTTTAATGAAGCTTGAGTACTGGACATAGAGGAAATGGCAAGGATGATCAAGGAAATTGGAGATGACGTTAAGGCAATGTTGGAGAAGGCAGAAGAAAAACACCAAAAATTCTACAATCAGCATGTGCAGCAAGTGACTCTGCATCAAGTCAGGGATTGTGTATGGCTGAGCCAAAAGGACAGCATCACTGGAACCAAGGCGATTAAGACAATAAGACCACCCACCAAGCTGGAGCATAGAAGATTTGGACCATAAAGTGGTCAAGGAAGTTAGAAGGACAGCTTACTGACCAGAACTTCCAGATACATTGAACATCTACCCAGTCTTCCACATGTCCAGACTAATCACATGTCACAACTTCATCCTGCCTAAGTCTAGAACCAACATGGCCTCTCCTTTGTAGGAACATTCTATTCTCCCACAGACACAGACTTTGGAATTGTATCAGACTAGTCTTGGTTTTACCTCAGACTCTTTCTAGTCATGTGTCTCTCTTTATAAGCCTTCTCTTGGTTAATAGTCTTCTCCTCTCTTGCCTAAGAGGTCACTTGTCACTGCCCTGCACTTCCACCACACATGTTTTCCCACACTGCTGCACAGTGTACTCATGTCATGTTTGTAATCCTCCACTCCTGTACCCTATATATACCAGTAGGCATTATTCCTCACACAATGTCTTATATCCCCTCTTCTCTTATACACTCCTCCTATATCCACTCATCTACCTTTGAGCTCTGAGTGCTCCTTGTGGTCTCTATTCATACCACTTGTCCTCCTCCTTGAGCTCCTAGTGCTCCTTATCAGTTGTCCAGCAGTTCCAAGCCTCACTTGTGATATTACATTGTGTCTTATCAACTACTCTACAACCTATATGCCAGTACTGTGCTACAACTTACAAAACAAAGAAACACCCAACCTTTACACACTGGGGATGAGCAACCTCACTCAAGACACCAACCTAATAATTGAATTTGGAGTGGAAAGGGAAGACCTTGACAGAGTCAAAGCTGCTTTACCAGGAAGCTGGGTAGTGGAAGAATACCACCCATACCCAAAAGTAATGATTCCCTATTTCCCCAAATGCCAACAACTCACCAGGTTGATTCACATTAACTGCAACATCCAACCCACTTTCCTACAAGTAGAGCTTGGCATGCAAACCCAAATCTACTACATCTGCACCACACTTGAACACTCAGTCAGGTGGGATTAAACCACCATGCTACCCAAATATGCCAGAATTAATTGCTACTGAGTACCATCAGAACACAACTTGGACAGCAAAACCCACACTAACCACTCACCCTTGCCCTACATACCCCCAACTCTACTAGCCCCTCTCATCCCTATTATTGAGTTACCACCAGCAATGGCAACTCATCCACCCACATATGATTAACTGCTACAACAGATAGCAGCATTCACCACCCAAATGGCTGCTCTCACCACAAATGTAAACAACCCCACAGGCAATGTGCCAGCAGCCCCTACACTCCCTATCCCAAGCACATACACCAACTATGTATTTGTGAACCCAACACCAGTAGGACCATCAATTACCATGCAATAAGCCACTCAACTTCCCCTAAAGGGACCCAAGGTAGCAGTCCCTGAGAAATATGGTGGGAAGAAGAGGGATGACTGTTGCTACAAGTTCATCTCATCCTGAGAGCAGTACATGGTATTCTCCTTGCAGCAGTTTGTCAACAACTGAGCACTCATCAACTGGACCCTTGGGTACCCTAGTGAAGAAGTGCAGAAGTGGGCACTCATTGTCATCAAGGACTCCATGCAAGCCAACCTGCAAATTAATACCTAGAGGAAGTTCAAGAATGTGATAGAGCACACATTTGGAGATCCAGACTGAGTTGCTAAGGTGGAAGCAGCACTTTAAAACCTGAGGCAAACTGGGTCAGCAGTGCAGTACACTGCAGAATTCAGTAAGCATGCCCATTATGTAACCTGGAACAACAAGGCACTGTTGTCACAGTACAAGCTAGAGTTGAAGGCAGGGATTAAACTGGCAAAGGCAGCAACAGGATAGGCAGTAACATTGATGGATGTACAAGAAGAGGTGGTCACTATAGATAACTGGCTCTTCAGAGTGCACACAGAGGAACAATGGCAGAATCCTTGTCCTCATCCCCAGCAATCTCCTTGTCCCCCACAACAACCGCCACAACAGCAACACCCTGCCAATCCTTACCTTTAGCAAGTCCTCAGGGAAAGAGGATAAGGTAATCTACTATGCTAGCAACAACCACAACACCCTTGACAGCAAGTCCATTCAGGTGCCCCCTGCAACCCCAATGCAATAGAGATTGACCAGGGTGGATGCTGATGCCTTACAGGTGCCAAAAAAAAAAACAGAAGGAGACAGGCAGGAGCATGCCTGAGGTGGAGCCAGATGGGCTACTTTGCTAGGGACTGCAGAGCAGCCCCACTCAACATCAACACTGGGACAGGAAGACCCACAGCTCTACAAAGTCAGCTCTCTTGAGTTGGCTTCAGGGGTTTAGCCTAGGAGTAACACTCCTTCACACTTTGTAAGATCAGTTCTTCCTGTACTGATCTAAAGTTTTACTAAGGCATCACCTAGGGGTACTCACTGCTTGAGAACTGGGATAGGACTTAATGACTATAGGCTAAGAGCTGGCTTGGAGGTTTGAAGAACTTATATACAAGATGATTGCAATGGGGAACCTCCTACTGAGAGTTCCCTCCTATTTATACATGAATATCTACCAATGATGTCATGATACCATCATGGCTATAAGGGAGGTGGTTTCTGGAGCAAGTGGTGCTCAACCACCTTCTTTAATGGAGCCATGCTTCTAAATGACTACAATGCTGACTAATTCCTTCTGGAATGTTCTACAACTATCTAGCTCCATTTATGATGTCATGAATTAGACCTAGTCTATAATGATATCATGAATTATCTCCTTTCTGTGAGGAGTAACCTAGTTGGTTCCCAACTGTGGGAACATCTATTGTTTGAGTGCTAAACTGAGTGCTTAATGTAGACTGTTGTATATTGCCACACAGGTACCTTCCTTCTGTGGGAATGTCTATTGTTTGAACACTATGCTGGGCAAAACTTGGGTGAAACTGGGCACTAAGGCAAACTACCTGACACACTTACTTGTCTCTGGTTTGTATTTCTTCTCAAGCTCTGCAAGTGAGGGGTTCTGGGTTCAGTAGAGTACAAGGGATCTCTTTCAAGAGTCCAGCTCCCCTTATATATATGAGCGACCCCCTATGACTCATTCCAGACCACCACAACTGCTCCACCTATGTCATATGCAGCTACTGTACATTATCTCATGACTCCAATCTATGTCATGCACAGTTCTTCTAAGTTCATGGGGTAGGTTCTTCTCCTGTGGTGGAAATCATCTTTCCAGCTCTGGATTCTGCTCTACAGTTCTATTCCAGCTACAACATTTGTCACGAAGGGAGGACTGAGGAACCGCTGGATGACGTCGAGCACTAGAAGCTTGATGGAAAGGACAAGAAGATGTATAAGAGACGACGAGGAGCACTAGGAGCTCAACGACAAGTAGTGGATAGGAGAGATGGAGGAGTACAGTAGAGAAGAGGATTTAAGATGTTGCGTGAGGAATAAGTCCTCTACGCCTACCAGTATATATAGAGATACATGAGTGGAGGATTACAAAGATAACATGAGTACACTGCGTGGCGGTGTGGGATAACACAAGGTGAGAAGCACGGGGCAGTGATAGGTGACCTCCTAGCCAAGAGAAGCGTAGGGACAGTGAGGGAATAGAAGAGAAGTATGCTGACCAAGGGAGACACATGATTAGAAGTTAGTCCGAGGTAAAACCGAGAATAATCCGAAGTAACTCTGAAGTCCGTTTCCTGGGAGAGTAGAATGTGACCATAACGAGAGAGCCCGTGTTCGATTGGGACTTAGGCAGGACGAAGTTGTGACAACATTGTTCTGATGTCATCAACTCACCTCCCCCCTAATTCCCACTAAGGGGTTGCTTATCTAATCCATGAGAAGTGAACTTGTTCATGCTTTAATCCTGTGTTCAGGTCTTTGCAGAATTCCGGAGTTAAAGGCAAAGTGGTTTGCCCATATTGTGCATGTTGCACATTTCAGTCTCAAAGGACATATCTGGTATTAAGGGCAATTGCACATAGTGAAGGCAATACACCTCATAACAAGCTCCCAGGGAGCTGGATCACAGTGATGAAAGAGTTGCAGAGATGAATGTGGCAGAAGAGCAGGCAGACAGAGTATTTGCTGCAACAGTAGATGCCCAGGAGAATTTGCAGGAAGCTGGCACCAGGTGCCAGGGAAACACCTGGGACTAAGGTGTAGTGTTGCGCCACTGTCAGTCCCTATATGCTCATCAAACTTTTATGGACTTCTATCTTTTGAGTCTTTCCACATACCCCCACAACCACCAATTATCGTGGCTACTGCCTTTGTTAATAATCAATATATACATTGTCCCATAAAGAAAGACTGCAAAGCTCCACTGGAGATTGAAGTAGTCCTCAAGTTTGATCAAGTCACAATACCTGCCCTAGCCCTATATGATGCAGGAGCCTCCAGTCCTTTTGAACCAAACCATCATCAAAGAACATCAGCTTGAAGCTGAAAATATCACCCCTAGACCCACATATGCCATCAATGGTGAACATATCCAGAATGGTAGAATCAAACAAGCCATCAAGGGAGAAATGATTATTAAAAACTATTGAAATAAACAATGCTTCCATATTGCTGACACCAGAAGATACAATGTAGTAATTGACCTTACCTGGATCAGAGAACACAAGCCAGAAATCAAATGGTTGACTAAAGCAGCAGACAGAATAGTGTTCATGTCAAGACATTGCTCCCAACACTGTTTGCCAATGCATATGGATGCATACAGCATGGACTCAAGAACCCCACACAAACTGAAGAAGAACAAAAAACTAAGGAAGATGCTAGAGATGATGGTTAGCAACCTAGCACCCTCAAGACATAACCCCCTTAACATTGCCTGTATCACAGAGAATGCTTGGAAGAAGCATGCTATAGATGCCATTGATTTTGGTGTGTTCTAGCCACACAAACTCAACTCTCTTGAGATTGCAGCAGGACAGTCCCACATGGCAAGGGTTGTGGAGGTGGATGATAAGTCCAAGCCCAAGAAGGAACCAATAGAAACTGTTCCACCACAGTTCCACTGCTACCTGGACATCTTCAACAAGAAGGAATCACAGGTCCTGTCCCCAAGAAGGGATTATGACCTAAGAATCGATCTCTTACCAGGCAAAACACCCCCATTCAAGAAGATCTATGCTATGTTGCCATCGGTGCTTGATGCTCTCCATGAAAACCTCAATGAAAACCTGAAGAATGGTCACATCAGACTATCAAAATCACCTGCAGGAGCACCCATCATGTATATGAAAAAGAAGGATGGAAAGCCTCCAACTCTGCATTGACTACCAAGATCTCAATGCAATGACCATAAAGAACCATTACCCACTGCTGCTACCCAACAAAATTATGGACCAAGTACAAGAATCGAAGATATTGAGCAAGATCAACCTGCATTTGGGCTACAGCAATGTATGCATAGCTGATGGCAACAAGTGAAAAATTATATTCAGAACATGCTATGGTCACTACAAATATGTCACAAAGTGGTTGCTAAGATAACTGCTGGACAATGATGGCAAAGGAAAAGACAATGGTGAGCACTAGGAGCTTGATAAGGAGGACAAGTAGATGTATAGAGACACCAAAGAGCACTAGAAGCTCAACAGTGAAGAGAGGAGTAGGAGAGGAGTACAGTAGAGGGAATGATATAAGATGTTGTGTGAGGAATAAGTCCTTAACATGTACTAGTATATATAAAGATACAGAAGTGGAGGCTTACTGTCACGAGGAGATGCTGAGGAACCGCTGGACGACGACGACAAGCACTAGGAGCTTGATGAGAAGGACAATGAAATGAATAGAAGACTACAAGGAGCACTAGGAGCTTGACGTAGTTGAGTGGAGAGGATTGTGGAGGATACAATAGGAGAGGAGATACAAGACATTGCATGAGGAATAAGTCCTCTACGCCTACCAGTATATATAGTAATACAGGAGTGGAGGATTACAAAGATAACACGAGTACTCTGCACGGCGGTGTGGGATAACACGTGTAGGGAAACGCGGGGCAGTGACAGGTGACCTCCTAAGTGAGATGAAAGAAGAGAAGAGAAGCATCGTAAGCGAGAGAAGGCTTACTAAGGGAGACACATGATTAGAAGATTGTCCGATGTTAAACCAAAGATAGTCCGACGTAATTCCGAAGTCCGTTTTGTGGGAGAGTAGAATGTGACTATAGCGAAGAGCCCATGTTCAAGTTGTACTTAGTGCGCGACATAGTCGTGACAGTTGCCCCCTCTAAGGTTGTTGAGCACGATTGTTTGGACGAGTGCGAAGCAACCTGTTTGGATGAGGGCTATTGGGGTTGGCGTCGTGGAATTCTTTGATAAGGTCTTCTGCATTGACAGTGTCCTCCAGGTAATTCCACAAGTTTTCCGATACATCATATCCTTTCTATTGCACCAAGTACTGGAATCTGGTCCGGTTCCATCTTGAATCCAGAATGCGTTCTACTTCGTATTCTTCTTCTCCTTCTTCATTTGTTACCAGAGGTGGAGGTGACGTCCTTCATCCTTTGATGGGATCCTTCGACGTTGCCATTAGTTATGATACATGGAAAACAGGATGGATCTTCAACATCTCAGGAAGCTTCAATCGATAGGCTGACCTTCCAACCTTTCCAACTACTTCATATGGTCCAAACCTTCTGTGTTCCAACTTCACTGAGGGTCTCATCGTCTTAATCGCCTTGGTTCCGGTGAGGCTGTCCTTCTGGCTCAGCCATACACGATCCCCGACTTGATGCAGAGTCGCCTGCTGTGTGTAGATATCGTAGAAGTTCCGGTGTTTATCTTCTGCCTTTTTCAGCATCGCTTTTACTTCTTCCCCAATTTCCTTGATCTTTCTCGCCATTTCTTCTGCAGCAGGGACTTTGACTTCGTTGAACGTTTGGGGAGCAATTGTTGAGTGCCTTCCTTGATCAGCATAGAACGGTGTGACTCCTGTGGCTGAGCTGACTGAGTTGTTATACTGAAATTCTGAAACTGCTAGCCATTCGTCCCAATCATCCTGCTGATAGTTCACATATAGTCGAAGGTATTGTTCCATGAGTGAATTGATTCTTTCTGACTGGCCATCTGTTTGGGGGTGATAGGCGGTTGAAAAATTCGGTTTGATCCCAATCAGTTCATACAGTTGTCTCATGAATTCTGAGTTGAACGTCGTTCCCCTGTCTGATACTGTTCGTAGTGGCATCCCATGGTGCTTCCACACGTTTTCCAGGAACATCTTCGCCGTGTCATGTGCTGTTGACGTTTCTTTGGTGGTGATGAAATGAGCACGTTTCGTGAATCGATCAACCACCACTAGCACTGAATCGTTCTTCCTCTTCGTTACTGGAAGTTTTACCACGAAGTCGTATGTTATATCCGTCCATCGCCCTTCTGGGGTTTCGAGTGGTTGCAGTGGTCCTTGTGGCTTTTGGTTTACCACTTTAGTTCGAAGGCATGCATCGCAGTGATCCACGTATTCATTGATGAACTTTGTCATTGAAGGCCACCAATACGTTCTGGATACGAGTTCAAGTGTTTTTGCTCTTCCTGAGTGTCTGGCAGTTATCACGTCGTGCCTTGATTCCACGATCTCTTTTTGAAGTCTATAGTTTTGTGGGACGTAGATCTTTCACCGGTACATAAGCACTTCATCCACCAGGCAGTAGTCACTCATCTTTTCCTTTATTTTTGATGGTGTGTGACTTTCTTCTGCTCGTAGGAAGGCCAGGACGGCAGCCATAGATTTGTCTTTGCCCAGCTCTTGCTTGACTTTCTCTACAAATTCTTTGTCAGAGAATATCATGGCGTTGATTTTGAAATTCGACTTTTTGAGAATTGTTCTGGAATTCTCTTCTTCCCCCCTTGGCTGATGGTCTGGCCTTCTCGATAGGGGATCGGGTCTTGCTTTTACCCCAGGTTGATAGATGATTTTGAAATCGAATCCAGCTAGGAAGAGGCTCCATCTGGCTTGTTTTCATGATGGTTCTTTGGTGGTCATGAAGGTTTCCAAGTTGGCGTGATCCGTGATGACTATTGTTTGTCCATTTGCCCCCTCAAGGTACTGCCTCCAATCTCTGAATGCTTCATAGATGGCTAGTAGTTCGAGGTCATAGACATCATAGTTCCTTTCTGCTGGTGATAGCAATTTGGATGCGTAAGCGATTGGGTGTAGTTTCCCATCTTCTCCTTTTTGAGATAGAATTGCTCCTCGTGCAAACATGGACGAATCTGTTTCTATGACATATGGTTTCTTGAAGTCAGGGAATGCGAGTACTGGTGATGATGTGAATGCTTTTTTGAACGCTTCCATCGATGCTTGTTGCTTGTTCCCCCATACAAACTTCTTGCCCTTTTTGAGCAGGTCCATCATGGGTCTAGTGATCTTCGAGTACCCTTGAATGAATCGCCGGTAGAAGTTTGCGAATCCTAGGAAGACTTGGATGTCATGAACTGACTTTGATGTTGGCCATTCTTCGATTGCTGCTATCTTCGCTCTGTCCATCCTCATGGTGGTTCTGTTGATGATGAACCCCAAGTATTCGATCTCTGTCAGGTTGAACTCACTCTTCGAGTGGTTGGCCCAGACATTGTTCTCTTTCAATCTTCGTAGTACTTCCATGATGATTTCGTCATGTTCTTCCTGAGTTTTGGTGAAGATCAAGATATCGTCTAGATAGATGACTACCTTGTGATTGAGCATGTCGCAGAAGATATCGTTCATGAATAATTGGAAGTTAGTGGGGGCATTCGTTAGCCCAAATGGCATGACGGTATACTCGTAGTGACCATATCGTGTTTGGAAGGCTGTCTTCCATTCGTCGCCCTCGGCTATGCGGACATTGCTATAACCGGATCATAAGTCGATCTTGCTGAAAATCTTCGCTCCTTGCACTCGATCCAGAATTTTGTTTGGTAGTGGCAGTGGGTAGCGGTTTTTCACTGTCATGGCATTGAGGTCTCGGTAATCGACACAGAGCCTAAGACTTCTGTCCTTTTTCTTCATGTACATGATGGGTGCTCCAGCCGGTGACTTTGATGGTTGAATGTGCCCTTTTTGGAGGTTTTCATCAAGGTACTCTCGCAAGGCATTCAGTTTGGTGGGCGACATGGCGTAGATCTTCTTGAATGGCAGAGTTTTTCCTGGGAGTAGATCAATGCGAAGATCGTAGTCCCTGGCAGGGGGTAGGACTTGGGATTCTTTCTTATCGAATATCTCCAAGTATCGGTGGAACTGTGGGGGAACCATCTCTTTTGGTTCCTGCTTGGGCTTGGACTTTTTGTTTTGCTCCGCGATCCTTGCTGCGTGCGACTGTCCTGCTGCTATCTTGAGGGGATGGAGTTCGTGTGACCAGAACACACCAGTGTCTATGGCATCTACAGAGTGTTTCTTCCATGTGTTCTCTGTGATGAAGGTGATATCAAGGGTTCTCTTTTCAGCGCTAGGATTGCTTACTAAGGTTTCTACGTTTTCCTGGACATCTCGTTCTTCCTCAGCTTTCCGGGGGCCCTTGAGTCCACCCCATATGTGTCGATGTGTTGAGGAAGGCACTTCTGAGAGCAATGTCTTGATCTGAATACCATACGATCTGCGGCTTTGGTGGACCATTCGATATCGGGTTGGTGTTCCCTGATCCAGGTTAGTCTGATGATCACATCGTACCTTCCGATGTCCGCGACATGGAATTTTTGTTTGTTTCTGTGATTCTCGATCACAAGTTCTCCCGTGATGGCTTGCCTAATTCCTCCATCTTGGATTTCTTCTCCATTGATCGCATAGGCTGGACGAGGTGTGATGCTGATTGCTTCCAGTTGATTTTCTTCTATCAGGTTTTTGTGGATGAATACGGTAGTGTCATGAGGAGATGGCTGAAGGAACCACTGGACGACGACGAGCACTAGGAGCTCGATAGAGAAGACAAGGATGAATGTATTCGAGACATTGAGGAGCACTAGGAGCTCAATGACGATGAGTGGAGGTGGAGGATTGAGGTACAAGTGAAGAGGGAAATACAAGACGTTGTGTGAGGAATAAGTCCTCTACGCCTACTGGTATATATAAGGATACAGAAGTGGAGGCTTACAAACCAAACACAAGTACACTGCGCGGTGGTGTGAGAGAACACGAGGATAGAAGCATGGGGCAGTGACAGGTGACCTCCTAGCTGAGAGAAGAGAAGCATGTTAACCGAGAGAAGGCTGACAAAGAGAGACACATGATTAGAAAGAGTCCGAGGTTATACCAATAATTCTCCGAGGTAACTCCGACTATTCTCCGGGTTCTCTGAGCTCCACTCCATGGGATAGTGGGGTGTGGCTGTATCGAAAAGCCCGTGTTCATTAGGACTTAGGCAGGACGAAGTCGTGGTGCTTGCCCCTTCTAGGTTGGTGAAGCGCGAGAGTCAGGGCGAGTGCGAGGCAACTGACTGGGTCGAGGTCGGTCGGGATTTGCTGCATGGAATTCCTTGATCATTTTGTTGGCATTATTGGTATCTTCCAAGTAGTTCCATGAGTTTTCGGAGTCGTTGTATCCTTTCCATTTGATCAGATACTGGAATCGGGTTCGATGCCATCTCGAATCCAAAACTCTCTCGACTTCGTATTCATCTTCGCCTTCCTTATTCTGAACAGGAGCTGGAGGTGATGTCCTTCGTCCTTCAATTGGATCCCTTGACGTGGCTGTCAACCGAGATACATGGAATACGGGGTGTATCTTCAGTGTGTTAGGGAGTTTCAATCGATAGGCTGACCTTCCAACTTTCTCCACTACTTCGTATGGTCCGAATCTTCTGTGTTCCAACTTAGCAGATGGTCTCATCATCTTAATCGCCTCAGTTCTGGTGATGGTGTCCTTTCGGCTTAACCAAACACAATCCCCGACTTGATGCGGAGTCGCTTGCTGCCTATGTCAGTCGTAGAAGTTCCTGTGTTTTTCTTCCGCTTTCTTCATCATTGCCTTCAATTCTTCACCTATCTCCTGGATCTTCTTCGCCATTTCTTCTGCGGCTGGGACCTTCATCTCATTGAACGTTTGTGGGGCGATTGTTGGGTGTCTTCCCATATCAGCGTAGAATGGGGTGACTCCAATCGAGGAATTGACTGAGTTGTTATACTGGAATTCAGCCAGGGCTAGCTATTTGTCCCAGTCGTTCTGCCTGTAGTTCGTATACAGTCGGGGGTACTGTTCCATCAATGAGTTTATCCTCTCAGTTTGCCCATTGGTTTGTGGATGATACACTGTAGAGAAGCTTGGTTTTACTCTGATGGATTCGTAGAGTCTTTTAAGGAACTCCGAGTTGAATGTTGGTCCTCGGTCTGATACTGTTCGAAGTGGTGTCCCATGATATCTCCACACGTTCTCTAAGAACATTTTGGCTGTTTCTTTGGCTGAGGATGTCTCTTTCGTGGCTATGAAGTGAGCCCGCTTCGTGAATCTGTCTACAACCACCAGGACCGAATCGTTTTTTTCCTTGGTGACCAGTAGTTTGACTACGAAGTCATATGTGATGTCCGTCCATCTGCCTGTGGGTGCTTCTAGTGGTTGCAGATTCCCTTGGGGTTTCTGATTGATGGTTTTTGTCCTTAAGCAGCTATTGCAATGATCCACGTAATTGTTAGTGAATTTCGTCATCGATGGCCACCAGTAGGTTCTCGACACCAGTTCTAGTGTCTTCACTCTTCCTGGGTGTCCTGCCGTTACTGTGTCATGCCTCGATTCTAGTATGTCCTTCCTTATCGTATTGTCTTCGGGGATGTAGATCTTGTTCCAATACATCAATACACTGTTGACCAAGGCGTAGTCACTCATCTGTTCTTTGACTTTTGCTGGTGCTTTGTCTGAATCGCTTTTGAGGAAGGCCAGAACAGCAGACATAGTCTTGTCTGCTTTGAGCTCCATCCTAATTCTCTTCACTAATTCTTGATCTGAGAATGTCGTGGTGTTGATTTTGAAACGATTTTTTTCGAGGATCGGTTTGAATTTTCCTTCTTCCCCCTTTGGCTGATGATCTGGCCTTCTTGAAAGAGGATCAGGCCCCGCTTTGACGCCAGGTCGGTAGACAATTTTAAAGTCGAATCCTGCCAGGAATAGACTCCATCTGGCTTGTCTTTGTGAAGGTTCCTTCGTGGTCATGAATGTTTCGAGGTTGGCATGGTCTGTTATTACTGTGGTTTGGCCATTTGCCCCTTCTAGGTACCATCTCCAGTCCCTGAAGGCCTTGTAGATTGCGAGTAGTTCTAAGTCATAGACGTCATAGTTTCTTTCTGCTGGCGTCAGCGATTTCGATGCGTAGGTGATTGGGTGTAGCTTGCCATTGTCTCCTTTCTGAGAAAGGATTGCGCCTCATGCGAATACTGATGAGTCGGTCTCTACCACGTACGGTTTCTTGAAATCAGGGAAGGCGAGGATGGGGGATGATGTGAACACCTTTTTGAATGCGTCTAGCGATTCCTGTTGTTTTCTTCCCCATACAAACTTCTCACCTTTCTTGAGTAGATCCATCATGGGTCGTGCGATCTTTGAGTATCCTTGGATGAACCTTCTGTAGAAGTTTGCGAATCCCAGGAATACCTGGATATTGTGAACCAACTTCGGTACCGGCCATTCTTCGATTGCAGCTATCTTCGCCTTGTCCATTCTCATCATGCTTCCATTGATGATGAACCCCAGGTACTCTATCTCTCAAAGGTTGAACTCACTCTTCAAGTGGTTCACCCAGACGTGGTTCGCCTTTAGTCTTTTTAAGACTTCCATTACGATCCTATCGTGCTCTTCTTGTGTCTTGGCAAAGATCAGGATGTCATCAAGGTAGATTACGACTTGATGGTCGAGCATGTCCCTGAAGATATCATTCATGAACAGCTGAAAATTCGCTGGCGCGTTTGTGAGTCTGAAGGGCATGACGGTATACTCATAATGTCCATATCTCATTCTGAAGGCTGTTTTCCATTCGTCGCCCTCTGCTATGCGGATGTTGCTATAGCCTGATCGTAGATTGATTTTACTGAATATCATGGATCCCTGTACTCGATCCATGATTTTGTTCGGTAATGGGAGAGGGTACCTGTTCTTCACTGTCATCGTGTTGAGGTCTCGATAGTCCACGCATAGTCGTAGGCTCCCATCTTTCTTCTTCATATACATCACAGGGGCGCCCGCGGGTGATCTCAATGGTCGTATGTGCCCCTTTTTGGTATTCTCATTGAGGTATTCTCGCAGGGCATCAAGCTCTGTAGGCGACATGGCGTATATTTTCTTGAATGGGGGTGTCTTCCCTGGGAGAAGGTCGATTTGAAGGTCATAGTCTCGGTTGGGGGGAAGGACTTGTGATTCCTTTTTATCAAAGATTTCCAGGTATGCGTGGAACTGTGGGGGAACTGTCTCGAAGGGTTCTTCCTTGGGTTTGGACTTTTTGTCTAGTTCTGCGATCCTAGCCACGTGTGACTGTCCTGCTGCAATCTCGAGGGGATTGAGTTTGTGTGGCCAGAACACACCGAAGTCAATGGCATCTACTGTCTGCTTTTTCCAAGCATTCTCGGTGATGAAGGCAATGTCTAAGCTTTCCTTCTCGTGTGTGGGTTGGCTTACTAAGGTTTCCAAGTTTCTTTGTAACTCCTCGTTCTTCTTCGGCTTGCGCAGGGCTCTGGAGTCCACGCCGTACGCGTTCATGTGGGTCGGGAGGCAGTATTGGGAACAGTGTCTTGATTTGAAGACCATTCTGTCCGCTCTCTCGATCGACCACTCTATCTCTGGTTGGTGCTGTCGAATCCAAG
This sequence comes from Tulasnella sp. 332, assembly GCA_019632285.1. Lineage (NCBI taxonomy): Eukaryota > Fungi > Basidiomycota > Agaricomycetes > Cantharellales > Tulasnellaceae > Tulasnella > Tulasnella sp. 332. Next base: position 14,223 of record WSTV01000678.1, read on the forward strand.
TGAGGCTGATTACCACATCGTATCTTCCGATGTCGGCGACATGGAATTTCTGCGCGTTTGTATGGTTTTTGATCACAAGGTCACACTTGACTGCTCAGTTGATACCTCCATCTTGGATTGGTTCGCCATTGATTGCGTAGGCGGGTCTCAGGGGAATTTCGAAGGTTGAGATCTGATGTTCGTCCACCAGGGATTGATTAATGAATGTTGACGATGCGCCAGGGTCATATAGGGCAAGTATCGGGATCGTGATTTGTCCAAATTTCAAGTTTGCTTCCAGTTCGAGTGGAGCTTCTGGGTCCTTTTTGATGTTTAATGTATGGTATTGGTTATCGACGAGGGCGTTAGCTGTGATAACAGTTGCGGTGGGTGTAGATACATCATAAGGAGGAAGCTTGTGCATATGGTAGAGTGGAGCATAGAAATTCGATGAGCATGATGGGACTGACGGTGATACGATGTCGCACCTCAGTCCCAGGCGTTTCCCTGGCGCCCTGCACCTTCTTCCTGCCCATTCTCCTGGGCGTCTGCGGCCTCGAATACCCTTCCTGCTGCTGCATCCGCTGCCCTCATCTCTTCAGCTCTGGCTTCCTCTTGAGCTTCCCTGTTGTCCTCCCTCAGTGCTGCTCGTCGATCCAACCCAGCATTTACTGCTAGGGGCGCAGCCCTACAATCCCTTGCGAAGTGTAAGATTAGTTCTTCAGGGACTAATCTGAGTTTTCACTAAGGTGACGCCTAGGGGTACTCTCTAGCTAAGAACTGGTTCTGCATGGCTTGAAGAACTGTTATACCAAGTGATTGCGATGGGGAGCCTCCTACTGAGAGTCCCCTCCTATTTATACATGAATATCTACTAATGATGTCATACTAAGACCATGGCTTCACAGGAGGTGGTTTGTGGAGCAAGTGGTGCTCAGTTAACTCTTCTGGTGGAGCCATGCTTCTAAA
>WSTV01000679.1:0-15162 GCA_019632285.1 Tulasnella sp. 332
TTATTTATGACCCAATATATTCCTTCCTAGTATTTGTCAACACCTGGTCTCTGAAAAATTTCCAATCCAAGCCTCTCGGTCAAACGGCACGCCTATTGCCGGAATCGTTCTGGAGCATGTTTTACAGCAACAAGATCGCCATATTGAGTCTACTCTGATTTTTAGGTTCTCTGCTCTCTGTGATAATGCACTCGAAGGACATTGACCCTTCGGCCATCGGGAAAGGCCGGTGGATGTTTACGTTGACAGAGTGCGACTGGGCGGTCTCTTTTCGATTGGAAGAAGCTACCAGTTGGGTGCTCTGTTCACCTGCAGATACTTGTGGTACTATACTACCAAGATTGTCTATTTTCAGTCACATTTCGCTTGCCTCGTGTACTATGTACGACCCTTGAGCATCCGCCTGCAGGTCTCTGAGGCGTGTGAGCGGGTCGCCCCGTAGGACCGCCCGTGGGATCTTCGTAAGGGGTTGAACACATATGCAGGAGCCCTATCAACGCTCAACTTAGGTTCATCAAACGATCTCGGTCGAGATAACGAAACGAGCCGACGTCTCTTGAATGAAGGACGAGTACCCATCATCGCTCAACAGTTTATCGGCATCGTCGCTCTAACAACCCTCAGGCGAGCGCTGAGTGAGGCAACGGGCTTCGCTTTCTAGATGCCTAGTCGACAGTCTCACAACTTCAACATTCAGGGGCAAAACCTTCATCTGAGAGAAGGGATGAGGAGTAAACCTCCAGCGCTTTCTGCTACCGATTGCGGTGCTGTCTTTTGATCTTGCCGCTATGGAGGAACATCGGAGAGGAACCTTCATCTGAATGCCCGGAGAAGGATGGAGAATAATCACGCTCCCCTTCTTCCTTTTTGTCGCCACCGCCGGGGGCCTCTGCCTCGACGGAGGAGTATCTTTTAGAAGCGCGGACAAGCCCTTACCCTGACTCGAAACTTACCCAGCTAAATCTCAGAACTTCCTTCCCCAACTGCAAGCACTCACGCCCCTCGAACCACTCGTGGCGCCCTTAGTCCATCCCTTCGTACACGCGCAACGAACGTCTCTCTCGATAAACTCCACCGTGACATGCTTGATCGCCGGCTACACCATCTGCGAGCGCCAGACGTTCTGCTGTCCTGCGGGTGAGTTTTCTTTATGATCCCGTGGTCTCAACTCAACAAGCCCCTGGAAATGATGCAACACATGCTGTTCCTTATGAAAAAGATCGATATCGTGTTGTTCCGGTGGAACATGTTGCGACAATTGGCATATTTTGTCCTGATGGGCGAGCCTTGCTGTGTTAGGCGGCAGTTAGGGGTATGCGTCTTCACTTCTTATGATGCCAACCCTGGCGCCAAAGGTGCACATGTAGCACGGTCAACGGGGCCCGAATTACTGTCCCTGAGGTCAAATCTGCTTCACCACCAACACAACATGTGATGCAGATGCCAACTATGTCGCATGTGCCAACGCGACTTTGGCTGTCGTGACCTTTTCGTTTTCCATTCTTCCTTGTCGTTTCCATTTTGGCATAATCGCTTGTTTACTCATTCCGCTTGGGTTAATATCTACAAATGCGGGGGAGGCCTTTTCAACAGTCAACGGTCAACCAAGCTGTAGTGGAGGCACTAGCACTGCACCAGGCGGCACGACCCTCACCGGCGGCGCCCCCATATCCGCCACCCAGACCGCATCCATCACCAACGCAGCCAATACGGGCACGGGCAATGGCGCCACAACAGGCACCTCACTCCAAACACCTCTCCCACCTCGGCATTCGTATCCATCAGCGTCGTCGTCGTCGCAGCCTCTATCAGCAGCACCACCATCGCCAACTTCTGACATCTAACACTATACGATCATGATCCCTACGACGATGACCAACGCCATGATCCTAGCGAAAAACATCCCGTTGACAGTGGGGAATATCACGCCAGCCTTCCTGGCCCCTAACTGCGACTTTGTTGGACCTCACAGGGACCCCAGTGGGGCGCTCGCAGTTGCGGGGTTAGATACGAGACTTCTGGTTGGCACGTCGTCTGCCATCATCGCAATGCAACTTCTCAGTGAGATAAACACATTCTCCCCCTCCCCCGTATCACCGTTCTTGAGTGGCATTCTCTTCTTTTAGTCTTTGCCATGAAAAAGAGCGATCATTTTCACGGCGCTGTGCGCAATCTCATATTCGGTAACCGATTTATAACCCCCAAAGCGACTACGTCTCTTTCCTTCCTCTCCCCCTCACCCACAAGTAGTGGCTGTTTTGCGTGTGGATCCAAAACACACCACTTGAAGGGCTGCTCGCTTGCTATCGTTCATTGGTCAATTTTGTTTTGTAAATGTTCCCCTGGTGTAATAGCGTTGGTCCTATGGACCATGGGGAGAAATCCAAGACTGTTTCGAAGAAGAAAACTGCTCAGCCGTTCATCCTTTCTTTTGCTCGCTGCCACGGCGCCATAACAGGTGATCCTGCGCAATCACTACACCCACATATTTGACAGCCTTGGCTACACGTAATCGTGTTATCTGGTCGAGCGGTTTGGTTCTCAATCAGTAAGGGTGAGTGGTCAGAGTTGGATATCGTCTTCGTTAACCTGTCAATTATGGTGTTTGTCACTGTACTGTTCAACAGGTGCGGTAACCTGCCAAGCCATGATCCTGAGCGCCGTCTCGGTGCCTTGCCGTTGAAGGTTAAGTCTTGGCGAGAACAATCAGTCTTGCAGAAAACAGGATACTTAGGAGAAAGGCCAAATCGCCCCGTGATTTGAAACACATTAATGACACCGGAATGTACGGGGCAGCTGCTTCCGCCTCGCAACAGTTAACGTCAAGAGAGAATAAAACAAAATAAAAGGGAGAACATGAAGAATGGATCCAAGACGATTCAAAAAAGACATTGCATTCTGATTTGCGTGAGATTACCATGCCCGTTGCTGTGGCGCAAGTAGACACTATCTGAGCTAAACAGTTGTTTAAAGTTAACGACCACGACTGTGCAATCCTCTGTACACCGTAAGAAGTTTAGAAACGGGCGTTTTCTGTGTTGCAGCATCCTCTTCTTTGATGTCCCCCCCTCCTGGTCTTCGATTTCACCGTAAGTAACAGCTTTCGCATTCACCTCGCGCCTTTGCTTTTCCTCAGTCTTCTCCTCTGGCACTGCAAAGATCCATTGCAGATTCGTATTCACGTTCCCACTCTCGCTCGCTCTCTTGTCTTCAATGTAGAGCTTCAAGAGGCCAACAGCCAGGAGTTGAGATCGCGCATCAAAACATGAATGTCCAACATCAGAAATAGAATGACTGAAAAAGCCGACGTACCTATCCGTTCCCACTTTGGTCGCAGTTCTAGATCGCAATCGCGAGGTTTAGATTTGAAGCCAATCGGATTCTGAGGGATGAAGGCGTCGTATATTAGCTATTTGAGGAGGACGTTTTTGAAAGAGAGCGGAAAATGGGACGTACTCGGCGCCAAGGGTAGAGGGGACAAAGAGCCATTCGATCACCTTGTCATTTTGGCACACAATACAGTCCTTGCTGGGAAGAGGGGTGCCTGTGACGGGGGTGGAGCCGACGCTATCTGAGGTCATGAGGTCCTTAAGTCTCTACGCTTTCCACCTTGATTTAAAGTCCACTCGGAAGAATTTGGGAATCGGGAGGAGGAGAGGGGGTTCAGCACGCAGTTTGTCAATCCTTCCTAGGGACGTAGTTTGTGAGGACAAGGTTTCTTGTAGTAGAGCCGCCTCTGAAAAGATCGAGTGCGAAGTTTCGGTAGTAGACACTCTAGACTACACATCCTCTTGGTACTTTGGAGAGAGAGGTCTAAATAGCAAGTGAAATCATGAGCTGGGGTGTGATGCTCGGGGGCGATCAGAGAACGTATGTGGCATACTCGTAGTCGGGTGACGGTCCGAAGGGTTCATACGAGCCGAGGGGTCGAAAGAAAACATGGAGCCGAACGAACGAGAGCCAGACACCTTGTCAAAAGCGTTGAGGGAGAGCTAGGAGTCGACGTCATTTGTTAGTTGACAACCTTCCAGCTTGGAGCAAGCAACGCACAAACTAGGTCAGTGTCGTTCGAGGATAATACGAGGCCCTCGCCAGGCTGGATGTATAATCCATTCACGAATCGCAGCCTGTTTGAGGGACAATCCGTGTCTAAATCAACCAAACAAAGATGAAGTGTACTGATTAGGCCTAACACTCACTGGAACTCTCGCTCCCCAAAGTTCCTGATGGGCTGAACCAAACTCCACTGCGCAGGGCTGTCGCCGCTGCATACGACATAACCTTTGAACCTGAAAATATGGCTTGGGATAGCCTAAGGGTTATAAGCGTTCTTGATTATGTAACCCTGGGTACCATATTCGAGTTCCCTCTATACGAAGGTCAGAAGTATACGGGAGCTCATCTGGTGCTATCTATCGTCAAACTGAAGTAGTTAAGCGACAATACGTGCCACTTGTCCATCATTTTGAGGTTCAAAAACTGCGATGTTGACCGGCGCGCAACTCACAACACTCGTAAGGCCGAGGGCGTTGTCGGTATAGCCCGAAGTGACATGGATAAGGTACTTCCCTCCTAGAAGAGATCCCTTAAATTGTCCGTAAATCATTGTGTAGTGCTTACAGGGGCGGAGATGGGAGATGGAGGAAGTTGTTGCTCCTACTGTTCGGCCCTATCAGCCTTTTATATGGCAAACGGCTCTGCAGAATTTTCTTGTCACACAGAGCGCTACCCATGTTCCAAGGGTCCGGTTGTTTACCACCACGCATCAGCACTGAGGTCATGGAAGATTGAATCGATCGAGGCTTTTGGAAGATTACACTCCAGGAACTTTGGCTGGTCTTCCGCAGCCATTTGAGGAGCAATGCTGCTGACTTGGAGGCTGCGTAGGGAGCTCTATCATCCATCTAGCATCCATGATCTCGGCCCTATCGGAAATAAGAGAAGGCCGCGACGATCGTTTGCTTCCCTGTACTCAATTCTGGGACTTCTACCTTAAACTCTGTATATACTATGTATTGGATACATTTCACTGCGGACCACACGCTAATGGAAAGGCATGGGGCACGTCAAGTAAGGGAGGGAGTAAAAGAGGCTACATGATTTTAAGGATAATATGCAGTGGAATGTGGATTGTGCAAGACGTGCGTTTCAAAGCGGCATTCTCAGTTCATGGGCTCGTAGCAAAGGTCGTGAAGAGAAGGGGGAAATGACAAGAAGAGGAAGAAAAAGAAAAAGAAAACCATAAGTCGGGAAATATGCGTTGGATGAAGAGTAAATGCGCGGGCGGCAGAGGTTAAATGTATGGAGGTTGTACCTTTCAAACGTAGAATCTAAGCCCCGTATTGTTTAGTATCCGTGGCATCAACAGAGCGAAAAGGGTAGATGACATCTACGACTTACTTCTTATTGATCTGATACAGCAACAGATTCAGATTGAACTTGGCCAACCCATCGAACAAGGAAAGCGAGACTCGATTCTCGAACTGGGCTTGCAATAGATCCTCCATCTTGAGGTCCGTCGTGCCCATCACTACATGCATATTTGTGTCCGTGACTTCGATTGTGAAGACACCGGCCTTGTTGGACGAAAGGACGAGGTCAATCTTATCGAACTGTCGTGGGGAAGTTTGGTCGATAGAGAGTAGGATGCCTTTGTCGTACAGGTCCTGCGCGCTGTATTTGAACGAGCCATATTGAGGCGCTTGGCCATGCTTCTGGAGGCTTCGTATGTGGCCCCATTGTTTAGTGAAGGGCATGACGAAGCGTTTCTTCCTAGCGAATTCCAAAGGTGATTTATGACCATGGAGTTGAGGGCGTTGACATTTGGGTTAGAGATAATAGTACAGATTCAGGACCCGTTGTAACGCACCCTTTGCCTCGCTGCATGGTCGCCATCGCTGTCTCTACATAGCTATGATAGCTGTCGATCTGCTCAATAAAGTTCTTCTTCCGCTCTTTGAGATGGGTCAGGCCTTCCGTCATGCCGTCCAACTCCTGCTTCCGCTGAATACGCTTCCAGTGCTTGCTCCGCACGTCGCTGGCGATGGCGTTGAGGATGCCTTGATATCCATCGGCTCTGGTGATCTTGCCTTGCTTCTCCAGCTCGAGGAGGAAGAACATCGCATGGCCTTTGACATCCCTGAACGAAAGACTGAAGAGATAGGTGAGTGTTATATCGACAAGCTTTGGCGTACTAAGCCCTTGACTCACGCTCGAATATCTTCAAGGCGATATGCCGCATCGCGCCCACCGCTCGAAGGCATGCGTGTCTTCTTGAGCCGCATTCGCTCTGTAACGAGCTCCTTGTCCACTATGTCTTCCCACAGCAATTCATGCTCTTCCGTTACAGGCTGCATCAATGACTCGACCAGATCCTTGGCAGGTTGCACTCGCAAAATGGCAAGGACACCTCGCTTCGCTTGAACCCACAAAGCCTTTTCGTCGGCATGCGGGTCTACGAGAAGAGTAAATACGCTATCAGCTGGCGATGCTCCTTGGAATGGAAAAGGATGGCAAATAGACCTTGCACGTGTGCGAACCGATTCGTTAGATCCAAGGTCACTCCCCTATCTCGAGCGTCTTTCAGCTCGTCTGTGCCCAGGTTCGGTGCCCCACCTAGTTCAGTCAAGATCGTCCGGAGCACATCGTCGCGACTGTCAATCTGAGCAAAGGCGCCCTCGTCAGTAGCTCTTTACCACGAAAGAGAAAGGTAAGGAATTTCACCAGCTGATCTATCTGTGAGGCGAGCAGAGAGTGCATGGCATATACTTCGTTCGGCGAGATGTAGATGGGCTTCGGCTGAACAGTAGCGTCCAAAAACTCGTTCGCGTGTAGTTGCGCTTCAGCATCTGGAACGTCCGCAACTACAAATAGCAACACGAAGTTAGTCGTGCACACTCTAGGCGTGTAGATCCCCAACCTTCGATGAGCCACGTCGAGAAGAGCGTGATGGCTTCCATAACGTAGTTGTTCAACGGTGTCAAACAAGGGTTATCCTCGGTGAATGGCACCCCTGATGCTATTTGCGTTAACATTTTGGAAATCTCTGCCAAATTCCGGCGGGCTCCGGCACTGATAGTGGTTGGGACAATATCAAACGTCTCGGGCGTTCTGAAAATGAGTTGAATAAATAACACTAAGAACTGGCAACAGTTGAGGTTGTAGAGCTTACACAATAGCCGGGTTCAAGAAGCGGTAGTAGATTATCTGTCCTAGAGCAACTGCATGCATTTCCTCGGGTTCACCAGGGAATTTGATCTGAGAAGAAAACGGTCTGAGAAGCTGTTGACAATACACAAACAGTTGGCCTACCCGTAAAGCCAGCACAAGCTCCCTAGCGATACACCTCATAGCGTACGGCATCTTTCGTGTGGAGTTTGTGATCGCGTTTACGAAATCCTTCGTGAAGAACTGCAGTTTTTGCAGATCTGGATAGCGCATCTACTCTTTAGCTTGCTTCACCATGACATCAAAAAACAGGTCTTACTCTGGATGAACGCCACTCTGGTCTCGGGATCGTTAACTGCTTCATGGAAGTCAACATCTTTTGGCCGTAGACTTGGCCGCCCGGTCCGAAGTTCCTCCTCATTCAGTCGCCCACGGTAGATCTGTTACGGATAGGCATCAGAACATGATCACTAGAAGTTTGGACTCATCCCGACCTTGACAGGATCAGTCTCTAGATCAAGGTCGTCTTGCGATATGACGAGATTAATCAATACAGACAGGGCTTCGCGGACGTATCCAATCTGCTTTGGACGAACAAACTGTGCAGCGACAGTGGCATACATCGGGTGTCCTTGGATGATGTCGATGATTGTAGGAGCAGCTTTGATCTCTACGTGGATGGATGCCTGGAATAGCTTCAAAAACAAATATTCTTCCCTGCGATCCTGCCCATAACCAAATAACGTGAGGACGACCCTCTCAGCTGTTCGCTTGGTCTTTGCAGGTATAACCTGAGTCCTCGATAAGGCGAAGAAGAGACGGGCGAGGTAATCTCCGTGGGTTTGGAGTAGATAGAACAGCTGTTGATACAGTTCCAACTTGCGCTTTGTGGCCTGGTCCAATGCGTTGGGACCAGCGAAGGGATCTCCATGGGCCGCGAGGACGGAAGCCCTTGATGCGTGAGCCGCAGCGCTATCTGCTCCGTGCCTCTTCCGGGCCTTCATCAGCTCCTCGAAGCTCTTCACATTCTGTACGACTAGCGCGATCTTAACGTCTAGCTCGCTCACGTCGGTCTCAAGCTGCTGATTCTCTCGAATGCCCTCCACGACCCTCTTCCGCAATCGCTCCACTTCGATTTCGTCCTCGAAGTCGGCTTCCGAGTCATCAAGCAGGTGCACGAAGTTCTTGATAGTGCCGACGGTGACATTCGTACCCATTGTGAGCTGCCTGTACTGCTCTCGCTGTTCTCTCGCTCGAAAGATGGACTGGATCTTGACAACTTTGTCCATGTTAGCACGGAAGAAGGCCATCTTCTGTCGGAAATTTCGTCGCTGGAGCAGACCACGCATGAGAGCCTGCAGACGCGTCGCTTCCGCTTGGCTAGAGTGTAGGTACTCCCTCCAGGCCCAATATGCATCTCGTACCAGGACGCCTCGCGCCACAGCTTGCAGGCCGACGACATCTGGGATGGTAACATCGAGCCGTTTCAATTGCTCCTCCACTCGTCTTCGAATGATCGCAGCACGGGCGACAGCCTGTAGATTTCCAACGGTCCTCGTAACTCGTACGTCTGCAAGAGAGCGCTCGATCTGCTGCCGCTTCTTTCGTACAATCACCGCACGGGCTCGGGCTTGCAACCCAATCAGCCCCGGCGTCGCCTTTCGTAGTCCACGAATCAACGCCAACAGCCTCTGTCTCGCAAGCCATGAGCGGCAGGCCGCTTGAATCCTAACGACGACATGCGTTATGTCATCGAGCCGGGCGAGCTGCGCGCGAACCCGCCTCCGAACGATCACCCCACGAACATGAGCCTGCAAGTCCCGAACCGAGCGCTCGACATCCCAAAACTCCGAGAGCTGTTTGCGAATGCGTTTCCGGACAAGCGCCCCTCTTGCAGCGGCTTGCAACGCCACGACGCCAGACATGACGATCGGCACCTCAAGTGACTTCATCACTTGCTGATGGATGTTCTTCCTGATCCTAGCACGAGCCAACGCTTGCAGTTTGACAATTGACACCTTGCTGGAACGGAGGGCCCCCCGGATGCGAGTCCACTTGCGGCGCTCGAGGACCCCTCGCGCCTGAGCCTGAATCTTGGTGATGAACCTTGCGGCGTATCGCATCCGTGCTAATCTCGCTTGCCATGCTCTTCGAGCCAGAATACCGCGAGCAGCGGCCTGTAGAGCCAGCACCCAGGGCTCAAGGTTCATCTGCTCCTTACGCTGCTCTTGCAAGTTCTGCCGCGTGAGTGTACCGCGGCATCGGGACTGAAGCTTGATGAGATGGCGTTCTGCGAGACGAAGTCGTGCCCGCTGCGTCGCCAAACGTGTCCGGGTCAGGAAACCTCGAGCCTGTGCCTGCAACCGGATGATACTCGGCTCACTCTCCTCGAGCATCCGCTGTCGTCCTGAAAAATAAGGATGATCAGCCACGGTTTCAGGGACATATCCTGAAGTACGTCATGTACTGACTGTCGAACTCGCTCTCTACAGGCTCGGGCTCTGGCTCTGGTTCTACATTCATATCTTTCGCCAAGTCCTTGCCGACACCTCTAAAGTTGGGCATCGACACTCCAGTCAAGCCTTTCTGAGTCTGCTGCAGCTGATCATCGGAGAATTGCAGCTGCCCAACGAGATTCCCGATCCGATCTGCTAGACCCTTTCGGGCTAGGAGATGGCTGAGAGCGTGGATGCAATAGATGACTTTCGGGATATTCTTCTTCTCATATAAATCCGTCAGCTCGAATATGAAGCTCTATAGTGAACAAGTCGCATCACATCAGTATTGAAAAGTTGTGAATGGCCAACAATGCTCTCTATACCTCTGGAAGTCCCTGCCGCCGAACGAAGACAAAAAAGTAGTTGATGTTATCGGAATGCTTATATTGTAGTTTCGGATGCTAAAATTATGGCCAAGGAAAGAAAAGAAAAACTATTAGCCCAACGGTCCTGCCACGTGACAGGTCTTTCAAGTCGCGTTGCAACACCCACCTCGAAGATCCTCTTAACTAATGCCTCGCCTTCCCATATCCTCGCGAGTTTCGCAAGCACCACCCCGTTCCGCATCCCCTCGTCCATCTCTACCACCCCAAACGGAAGCTCCTCCTGTAGACACCCTTCTATCCACTGCTGAGCTTCTCCGACGTGGCAAAGATACTCATAGGCTTGAAGGAGATGCCGCTGTACGTCCACCCATAGACCGATGGTATACTTGCTGGTGGATTTCGTTGCCGTTGGCGGGAGCGCGGTCTGACGCGAGAGACGGAGTCGACCAGGGATACCTGCAACGTCGGATGGCTCTTGTAGTTGTTTCGTGGGTGATTGAGGGGATCTGGGGATCACTGGCACAGCGGGCGAAGATTTCGTGGGTGACTCGAACCTCAAGCTTTCCAGCTTCTGCTGTCGAGACCGCTCTCGAGCAGCAATCCTCGCCCGAGCTTCCTGCTCCTCTTTCTCTTCCTCCTTCCGTTTCTCCTCCTCCCAATCCTCGTTTCCATCCCCACTGGCGATCCGAGGCATGTGTCTACCTAGCTTCCGCCCCGGTGCTGTCCCTAAACTCATAGGATACGCACCGCGTTGTTTGGTGGACTTGTACGAACTGCGGAATGATGTCGGTGTCGAGGGGACGGTCGTAGATGCGGGAGAAGGAGATCTCTGAGTGCTTGGGAAGGATGTGGTTTCCGTTGTCGAGTGAGTGGATGCGGTGGTACTAGAAGAGCCCGAGGAGCCCGTAAGCGATGGTTGGAGGTCCACGGAGTTCGCCCGCCGTGAGCGGCTGATTGTTGGATACGATGTCTGCTCGGCGTCAGCAGGAGTGTTCCAAGAGGTTCCTTGACCGCTTAACCGCTTGACCATCCCGGGTGTCGTCGATACTTTCGTCCTTCCGATGGTCGTGTCATTTAGGGGAGCGTACGAACGTCGCACTGTGGTAGTGGAGAATCGCGTCGGATTGGAAGTGCTGGAGGGTGGGGTATTCAAGCGCGTTGGAGAGATGGATGGTTCGGAAGGGGGTGGGTACACAGCTTCGGCTGGTGGGGGAGGGAAGAAGCTAGGGAGCGTGTGGCGTTTATGGATTGCCGCGGGCAGCGTTGCAGTCGATGGAGGGGGAGGCGAGGCACGCTCATTGACACCAGCAGTAGTTGGGGGCTGGGATGGCGATGGTTCGTCCCATAGCCGATAGCGAGGTACATGGGCTGGGGTCGTAGGGACTCGGAAATAGGGCTCGTCACCATCCGTGCTTGGCCCGGACGACTTCGAGCTTGACGCACTAACTATGCTCCCAGCAGAACCACTGGCGACGATCCCTCGCCCTCTCCTATCATCCGTATGCCCATTCTCAGAGTCCACCGTCGTCTTCATCCTATCCTCCCACCTCCCCTTCACCGAATCGACGCTGTTCCCTATCCGGTGCGATGCTGTCCATCGTCGCGTTCCCGTCGTAGGTGAGAGTATAATGGGAGATCCTGCGGCTGCTTTGGACACTGAAGATGCACGGGATATCAAGTGCGTTCGTTCGAGGAGCCTGGTCTGGTACGCGAAGGCTGTCGGCGAGGTGGGGGATCGTGAAGAGTCAGCTTGGTCCATATTGCAAGTGAGTTGATAAATTGAAAGGATGAGCTTTAAAAGTCGCCAAGAGTCGTCCCTCTACGTGAAAGGTCGTCTTGCGCGCACCGTCGCGGTGCAAGGTACCTCGTCCGTCGTGATCAATGAGTGTGTGTAGGGGATTGGCGGTTCAAGGCGTTTTGCCCCTGTCTGACGGACTTTTGGTTGACAATCTCCGCACAACACTCGATGACAATATTTACACTGGAAACTATACCGTGCTTCACCCAGAAGTGAGCTACACTTTGTACCTCCGCCACGCGAATCCAGTTCATATGATCAACCTGCAGTTGATGGTCCAACAAAATACATAGAGAGGGAGTCTTGTGTGCTTACTAGTATCCAGAAAATCTGGGAGTGCCTCAGTAAGATTGATTACTTTGGCAAGGTGGGTCTATGGCTCGTTCGGAGTCGGCGCGATTTCACGTTCGCTGGGAAATGAGCCACCACCCTCCTGTTGTATCTTCCTCCCCCCCCCAAACCGGCGGGTTATAGGTTGAGAAATATCTAATGTCATATGATGTCGACTTGTGTGCAAAATATTACGGTACAGCACGAAAGAGGAGGCCCGCTGCAGCACAGACGGGCCACCGACCCCACCTGGGCGGCTCACTACCACGATTTGAAGCTACCCGAGTCACTGATCGCGAAACTTCCACTTAATAACGTGTAAATAGCCACCCACACGATATCTACACAATCCAAGCTGTCTGGGTTTCTATAATAAGGGGGAGAGTGACATGCAGCTCACGTGGTGCATCCTAGTCGCGATGCAACCAAGAAACCACCTACTTAGGTCTCTATTTGCCCTAAGTCTGCACTCTGCATCCTCATAAACATGATTCAGGATGAACTCCCGGTATTGAACTAGTGGACAGAGCGAACGGGTCAGTGATCTATGTTCTGGGGCCAATATTTAGATCCCCCACTCTTCATCGCGTCCCCAGGGCTCACTTTTGCATTGATGGTCTGAAAATTCTCTGAGAGATCCGTCAGGCATATGACATGAATCTTCAAGCTACATATTTGCGACAGGTGTTCAAATGAAGGAGCCCCGAACGCGGTGGCTCACTTCGACAGGTGGCACGTTAGTGGGCGAAGCACAGTAATATGCGATCCTCATATGGTAAGAGTTTCCTTCTTACGGTCGTTTTGAAATGTAACCAGCTCTCGCCGCTGACCACCCAGCCGTAGACTGGTACCTCTGGCACTCTGAGCCCTATCAGTCCTTGAAACACACATATACACTCATCCAGCACTCCACATCTATCTCAGTAGCAGGAGAATCTGGTCACACGTAGCATGGAGCTACATTTACATGACTTTCCATGATCCAAGGAATCGGAACCACGGAAGATACTGGGTGAAAAGCACGCGTTGAGGACCGCTCAACGGCTGAACATAGTACACGAGGCAAGCGAAATGTGACTGAAGATAGACAATCTTTAAAGTATGGTACCACAATTCTTTGCAGCTGAATAGAGCACCCAACCAGTAGCTTCTTCGAATCGAAAAAAGAACGCTCAGTCGTACTCCGCCAACGTAAACATCCACCGGCCTTCCCCGATGGCCTAAGGATTGATGTCCCTCGGGTGTATTATCACAGAGAGCAGAGACCTAAAAACCAGACTAGACTCAATATGGCGATCTTGTTGCTGTAAAACACGCTCCAGAATGATTCCGGCAATAGGCAGTACTGAGGCGTGCCGTTTGACTGAGTGGCTTGGATTGGAAAACTTTCGGAGACCAGGTGTTGACAAATACTAGGAAGGAATATATTGGGTCATAAATAACTGTAGATCGAAGCCGCTGCATATTACGAGAGCTGATGGAAGCCCTTGTCAATACTGACCACACGGGTCGGGCCGAATTGAACCCCTCATTGGGCCACTAAGAGTGAGATTGAAAACGCCACTCAGAGGTTCGCAAATCCCGATGCACGATGCTTTAGGTTTTATCAATCAATCAATTGCACACGTTATCATGCCCGCTCGCAAAACGACAAAATATCGACCGACGAAACAGACATTACAGCTTCAAGGGATGATCATGGTGGAGCATGGGCTCGCTCAGAAGAACGAGTTGCTCGGCGTGAATGTGGGATCGGAGTTCTGGACTTGGCCCTTCTGCAAATCGTAGTACATGATGCTGTCCAAGTCGTCGTCCCTGAGACCCCAAACCGCCGTCTTAGCAGCTCCCGCCTGTTGCCCGAACGCCAATCCGGCCAGGATTTGGAAGCTCTGTGTGTCGTATCGTCGAGACTGTTAGCAACGCTCTCCAAATCACAAGCGTCCCTCTGGTCATACGTACATAAACCCGGATATTGCTGTTGGCCCACTTATCGACCATATGCTTGAACGCGAAGATCTGCGTCTTGTCGAAGTTCGCCTTTCCTTGCTTGATGATGTCGCCGCTGTCGGTGTACTTGCCTTGGATGATCTGGAACATGATGTTCGGCATCTGCAGGTAGCTGTTAAAACGTATTTCGATCAGATGTCGACAGCAGCAGCTCGTCAGGCTGGGGAAACTAACAGCGAGGGAGGGATGAGAGCCGTGACGCCCTTCATCAAGGAAGGCGCAGATTCTCCTGCCACTTTTGCGACCTCCTGTGGGGTGCGGGTCCTGTTCATGATGCGCCACTGTTGGGTCAGGTTGTCGTTCCTAAGGTCGACCGTGACTGGGACAAAGTTGTCCGCCGAGCTGCGTGACCCTAGTCAGCGTCACGCTATGAACCGAACACACATCGATCACGTACTTCCTGGCAAGCTGGACGAACCCCCTGGCGGTGTTCTCCTCTCGGCGAGCGAGGTTCTGGATTCTGTCGGTAGGTTGGAATCATCAGGTCTGAAACTGCGTCCACACGTTCGACGAGATGCATCGTCTATACCTGCAGAGACCCTGCTTGCCCTCCCAGAAGAGCCACTGCTGCATCTTCCTCTCCTCCGGATCGCTGAGTGCGTTAGCGGCCGTCACGTTAGTCGCGCTGTAGAGGTAATGAGCAACTGTGTCATTCAAAAGGCGATTGCGCAGCGTTAAGCGAGCTTACCCCGAGTCGAGTGAGCCAATAGTAAGATACTGGCCGGATCCGATATTTTGGATGTAGTAGGCGTTGGGCTGGTCGGGGTTTCCGATGCTTATGGTGTACCAGTATTGGTGAGTGAAGCCTTCACTCTCATGTTTTTCGTAGCCTTGAACTGCGTTGGGCTGGCTAGAAGATGAGCCTGTTGGAATGTGGATGGCGTTATTGTCAGAATCTCGCTTTTGAAAGATGGAGTGAGCAAGAAGACAAACCGCTGGTTTGGTCAATCATGGTCTTGGTCGCCGCGTTCCTGATCAAGTAGACACCAGTGGCGGGCCTGAATTCGACGTCAGACATGATGATAGATATGTTTGT
>WSTV01000068.1:0-16081 GCA_019632285.1 Tulasnella sp. 332
GACGTATCGGCTACGTCAGTTCGTCCTCGGGTCACGATGACAGAGTTCATGGACCTTGTGCTTCCGCACGTCCACCGGTGGCGATATCTCTATCTCTCCCAATCACGTCAAGCGGGAGGAGTCCTTACACGGCTCTCCGCCTGCTATACGCCTCAGCTTCAACAACTTTGTCTCTTCACGCACGGTTTTCTAGCAATAGAAGATCTGTTCAGAGGGAAAGCGGATCGGCTGCGTCATGTACAGCTCCATGCGACCAGTCTCCCTTGGGACTCGAGCATAATGTGCAATCTCCAAACTCTAGAGCTAGAAGACCTACAATCTGGAGGACCATCCGCGGAGCAGATAGTCAGCATTCTCCGCGCCTCGCCCGGTCTCGTCAAACTTTCGTTGAAATCGATCAACTCTGCAGCATACCTAGCTTCAAACATTCACCAAGTAGAGCCCCTCGAATTACCTTCCCTGAATCACCTGGTGATATCCAAGTTATCGGTTCAAGCTACGAACCACATCCTGTCAAATCTACAATTCCCGAGTCTACATGCGCTAGTCGCAGAGTCCGAGTCGGCGACGGTCTTCCTAGGAACCCAGTCCATGTATCTTCATTGCAGGAAAATTCATGGGACAGTCTTATCCATTACTGTCGATGTAGAACACTGGCCGATGGACTTCGCGGAAAGGCTACTGCGACATATCCATCACGCCAATGCATCATTGGATCTCAACGTCACCATCGATCCAGACTTGCGTGGACCGCATCTCACAAAAGTCATCAACCTCCTTCCAATTCTATGTCACACGCGAACACTACTACTTCAAAGGCGTCGGCGTGGCGGATTGAACAATTCAAATGCGTTTATACGACAGCTCGCGACCCCCCAGGCCTTCGATGGTGTTCTGCGGTGGCTACTACCCCAGTTGGAGATCTTGACCTTCAACAATGTCCAAATCACTGACGAAATTCTGGACCTGGTTGAGCAAAGATACAAGTTAGTCGGCTCGGATGACCTCGGAACGCCGGAAGCCCCACTTTCACGTTTGAAGTCCTTGAAGTTTGCGGGCGGTGAGCGAGCCCTCCAGAGGCTAACGTTTGTACTCGGAGAGGGGGTCGTCAAGCCGCTATAATGACGTGTAATACCAAGGAAAAGGATCAAGAAAGATCAGAGGATTAAAGGGTTTCATGCTTCCACGATATGGAACGAACCGCACCAATAAGACATGATCGCTCTGTATCCGCTTTTCTTTCTGGCATCGTGTGGACTTGGGTTTGGTTTGGGTTCGCCAGTAGCTCCTGGAGACTACAGGGATAGTCGACATGTGCTACAGATACTCTCTATAGTCATGCAAGTGGTTTGAATCTGCAACTTGTGAGGATGTTGCAATAGTAATTCCATGAGAGTTTGCCCGTTTGAGAGCGTTTTGAGCCTCTTTTTGTCTTTTTGTCTTGTCCTTTTTTTGGGGGGCTCTGCTAGCTGTATTGTACGGACGTGCGAGCGCAAATGGTCATCAATTTCAATTTTGAGAGCATCGTAACCAATTAGAGCACATTCTAGTCACGCTGTAGAGCATTTTTATCAATTAGGGCGATTTTTTTTCTCTCGCTGGGCACACTTTTGGCGTGCAGAGCGAGCGCAGAATTGGCATCGCCGAGCACTCCTTTGCCATTGGGGGTAGATGCTTGCTGCCGAGGAGCACATTTTAGATGCAACAAGAGCTTTTTGAGAGCGCAATTGAAACTCCCAAAGCACGTTTGGAAAGATGAGCGCGGTTTTAGAACTGGAGAGGATTTGGGATGGATGACAAATCCACTATGTGCCTTGCGAGGAGTGACGATATCGCAAATCCCGAGTCCCCCGCGTCGCCATTGTATCGAACATATCTCCCCCGTGCATCGATTGACTCCGGAATTTCAGCGTTATGTAATGTATGCAGTATCACTAGTCATGAGGTCCTCGTCCTGGAAGAAAGAGAAAGGCAGTCATACCCTTATGAGAGAAACATGTACAACCCCTAAGAGCGAGCTCCGGATAGGACTTGAAGGGTGATTTACCCTTACCCGGAAAAGCGAACAGGGGGTGATCTGGGAAGTGACATAGGACACATCTGAAAGCGCCAGGATTGAGCTAGCAGCCCTGGAGCTGGAAGCACATATTTTGAAGATCGCCGACTTTTGAAAGTTCGAAGATCCTTTCAAAAGGTGAGATCACTTTTGGTTTGGTTTTTGATCAAGTTTTTGGGTAACTTTTAGAGAAAGTATCCATCATGGAACACCCTATTGCTTCAACCTCCCTTGCTCCCGCTCATTCTAATGCTCAGCCTTGCTAGAGGCTCCGGATGCGATAGCCACCCATCGCTTGAAACCATCCAGTGTGCCAAAGAAATCTGGGATGGCTGAGATAGGGGCCATATTGTGTAAAATATCTCTGTGACCCTCGGACCGCAGCGCTAGAGAGCAACTGTATAATGACGTTAGTTATAGAAGAGACATGATAGCATGTAGATCCCGGATAGATATGGAATCTTTGAAGACTAAGTGCTTGCAATGGGTCGAAGCACTCGACGGATGCGCCGCAAGAGAGGAAGCTCCCGGCTAGGCTCCTCCACGTCGCCTTCTCCTGATGCGCTCGGAAAGTCTTCTCTTAAAGCGCGAAAAACTAACTCTTTCAATGGGACTGAACGTTCCATAGCGCTTGGGTACGCAATCATCTTGATCCTTCAAGTACCGGAAGGCGATCATGTCGAGGAGCGCGAGAAGAGGAGGGCGTGTACCGTCAAACACCATGATTTCGAGTTTTGGAAGAAGTTAATGTTCGATGCCATGGACAAAGATAGGTCCTTCAACGCCATCAGCACTGCGTCTTCGCAAGGTTCCCCCTCGTCATCGCGTTCGATGTATATTTCTAGCTTCCAGACTGCGCAGCCACTCTGGGGGATCAGGAGAAACCTCGACAGCAGGGAATACTCTGGCGTGATGTTCAGTGCGAGTGAAGCATCGCCAGTGACGGCAGGTGATGCACACACCCTTACGATCCTCCCCATCATATCTGCGGTGAGGTCCCACCTTATGTCGAGTTTGAGCGTTGAATGAATGCCCTCCGTCGATACAGTCAGCCGAGTATCATATGCTCCGGAGTTGCCGATACAATGGTGCCGGAACCAAGTACAAGACGGTCCATCGAGGAGTCGAAGATGTGTGTAGGTGAGAGAAATGATCGTAGAACCCGAGGCGTATGCATCCCGGGATGCGTAGGGCACCAAGGACAGTATAAACAACATGATGTCGGAAGTCGTCGATATGAGGTCTGACAAAACGAGGAGTTCCACAAGTCCCATGTTCGCAGTTAGCCCATCGTTGCTTCCATCGTGGGTGACGGATGAAAGCTGGAGCTCGACGAGTGCCGGTGGTGCGCGGAGCATACGAAGGATTGGATCCACTGGTGGAACGGGCTGGATGCCCGAGAGTTTCAGCGTGTGTAGGCCTGAGAGAATATTGGAGTCCTATGGAATGGAGCACCGCGACAAAATGAGCTGCCCAAGTCGATCCGTCTTCCTTTTAAATACATCTAACACCCTTGGAAGCAGAGAGTCGTAGCTCATATTGAGCGTTTCTGACGTGGGACAGTGGCGTCAATGCAGAAGGCTTTCGTAGTCTCATCACAATGGCCAAGCAACTCGAATGATCGCCACCTATGGTCACATTTGAAGCATTGCTGAAAGGAGTTACTACGGCTGTCTCTTACTGTCCGCCCACAGAGGATCATATTTGTGGGAGTAGCTTTCGACTTGTAGAGTGCCCGCCCTTGGTCGTTGCAGGATCGTTATAGTTGAAGAAGTGCCAAAATGTGGGTGGCTCTTGGGCCAACTTTGCCCAGTCGGTTGGGACCTGAGAGAGGATATAGGGTTTCAAGCAGTACTCGGTTGTATGGAAGTCGAGTAGAGCCAACGTGAAAACATCAAGCAAGCATTCCGTCAGAAGGCGGCTAATCGGGAGTGAATCTTTGCAGCGCCTTCAACCCTCTACAATGATTTCCCGAACCTTGACCTGGAATTCGTCGAGTACAGTCTCGAGATTACCGAAGAATCTGACTGCTTGATTTGCGAGTGGATCAGAGAAGTCTACCCGATAAACCCAGAACAGTCAGTGTCACCCAACAACTGAAAGACCAACTGGTAGAGACGTACAGGCTCCTACTATCCCCTCGCCTTTCTGGGGCTGCCTCGATAAGCAGCTGAAGAACAGCATCCAGGTTATCCTCGGGATTGCCAGTCATAGGGTCCTCTTGAAGGAAAGGGGGGAAAGAAAATAGAGAAAAGGTTCGTGCAGCTTCCCGCGGTTGTATCAAGGTGACGTGTAACATCTTGACACCAACCCTGACCCAATGAACATATCCCCAAGCCACAGAGAGTCTCTAGAGCCAGTATTACAGATCTTCTCGGAAGTGGCAAAGAGACACGCTGAGGCGCAAGCAAGCCGTAGGTGGGGCGCATACTGTTGCAGCTATGCAACCTTGCCTTACAGGCCGGAATGCTGACCTGCCAAACTCAACTCTAGCATCACATCCTCGAAGCTCCGTCGCTACGATCTAGCTGCTCTGGAGCTAAAGTCCCTGATGCGCTGCGCTGCAGAGCTCTCAGCAAGAATGCAGTGCCTTATTGCCACCCGCCAGCAAGCGCTCAACGCGCTGCTCCCGATCTATCAACTTCCCGCAGAGATCTCAATTGAAATCTTTGATATAAGCCTGCGCCTTCGGTCAGGAAACGTTCACCAGACCCATCAAGAACGTCTATGTACACTTAGGTGTGTCTCGGCGGGATGGAGAATGTTGATTGACAACTCGCCATCCTTATGGACGTCGGTCTCATGCGCTGATCCCTTGCGCACGGTGAGAGATGCTCTCCTCAAATCCAAAAACTCTCCGCTCGAAGTGATATACAACGCGCGTTTTCACCAAACGTCAACCATGGCGAAATTCACATATCTAGTTCTCCAGCATGTTCACCGATGGAGGACGTTTGACATTGTCAGACTGGGCAACAGTCAATCAGTAGAACTTCTGGGCATCGTAGCTGGATCCCATGCGCCCGAACTTCAGGAACTCTCTATTAGCTATACGGGTGGAGTCCGAAGTACAACGGATCTCTTTGAAGGTCAGTCTCGCCAGCTTCGTCGGGTCCGGCTACACTCCACACTTTTCCTCTCGTGGAACTCGGTTTTGTTCTCCAACCTTCACACGCTGCACCTCAGCAATCTCGGCAGGAGAGGTCCATCCATGCATCAAGTCAACAGCATTCTCCAGGCCTCCCCAGCGCTCGTCGAGCTCAAATTAGAATCGTTTTTCTCGGAGAGCAGTGTTGAACCCTCTATAGAGCGAACGGGTCCGATAGAACTACTCTCGCTCCGGAAGTTCACCATAAGCGGTGTATCACCTAGCCTCGCAACCCATATCCTCGACAGTACACGAATCCCAAACTGTGAAAACATCATCATCCACATCGATGCATCCACAAAGGCGTCGTACGCCACAAATGAGACTTTCCTCCATTCAGCTCGAGTGATCGCAGAGGCTTCTGACTTTGCACACGTTGAATTGGGGGCTGTCCAGTTTACTCTGAGATGTTGGAAGCAGAACAAGGCCGCTCTGGAGGTCCGCATCAATGGGAAAGGCTGGGAGTTCAAGGCTGCTGAAAGCCTACTTCAACTGCTCGACACATCTTCAGATCTCGATGTCTTCATCGACACTAAAATGTATCGAAACTCGGACTCCTTGGCGAAGATCCTCAGCCTCCTTCCCAACCTTCGGAGCGCGCGCACTCTGCGACTCAGTCAACGTCGTCCATCCAGAGACGATGGGTCAAACGCACTGATCGGTGAGCTCGGGGTTCGTAGAAGGGTCAATGGGGACATGCGTTGGCCGCTGCCGCTTCTGGAGACATTGAGGGTTGGGAGCACCTCAGTTGACGCAGAGGCGCTCCTTACCACCATCAGAGGTCGATTTGAAGCAACGTCGGACCCCCCCTCAAAACTGAAGTCTATTGAGCTAACGAAAAACCTGGAGGGTTGCTTCCGCGAGCTTGAAAGCACGTTTGGGGAAGGGGTTGCTAGTTGCTATGACCCAGCGTCGGACTCGGGTATTGAAGGGCACAATTGGTTTGACGAAGACGAGAACGATGAAGAGAACACAGATGATGAGTAAGGGTTTCAACTCTCCGGTATCACAGCAAATGGGCATGTCCTGGGAGCCGGTCAGCACATTTCGAGCCTAGCTAGAATCCGCCACTATGGTAGGCGTGGAGCTTGGTACGTAGAAATTATGTTACTTGTCAGTCTAGGAGCCTTCCTCTTTGCATGCCTTGGATTTTATCGCGCGGGCATGAGACTAATCCACTTGATCCATCACCAACTTGTCACATCCACCTCCGCCTCGCCAAACACGCTCGTCTTCTTGATTTCAAAGCCCTCTCCCATCGCTCCCGCCGACTCATCCAAAGCCCCCTCATACACTTCTGGTAACCTATCCTTCAAGAACTTCAAGATATGTTTGTTCATTGCCTCAAACTCCAGCAGGAACCCATCGTGCCCATCGGGGCTGGGTATCGTCACCAAAGTCGCTTGCGGTATGTGCGCTGCGATTTCCTTCTGCTCAGAGGGAGTGAACAGTCCGTCCGTCTCGATGGAGATGACCAGCGCTCCAGGGGGTAAGGTCGCAAGTACCGCAGCGAGGTCACCCTCGCGCTCTTCTGTTTCTTCGTCCGCATTAGCGTTCTCGCTCAGGCTCGTGGATGAGCGTCCGCGTGCAATGTCGTGCGTGTCGAGCTTTCGGGTGATGTGGATGTAGCAGTTGGCGTCAAAGCGAGATGTGAACTTGTCGCCTTGGTAACGAAGGTATGATTGGGCTGTGAAGATTTTTGGGGTCTGAGCGGAGAGTTGGGATGGCGACTTTGGGCCTTCGAGCGGGCTGTTGAATCGTGGGTTGGGTCGTGGTGCTGCTGCGCAAATAATACGCCTGTGTCCGTCATTGTGCGCTGCCAATGCTTCGTCGGCATGATTGGGCGGCGAGGCTGGAGGCGTCATAATATCCCCTTCCCCTATCTCCGTCCCTGAAGCTCCCGAACCTCTGCGGGCAGTAATCGGGACTTGGGGTTTCCTCCCAAACCGCTTCTCGAACGAGTCTCTAGATCGATATGTGAGCAGCGCCGCCATCCTCGCCGCGGCAAGACCAACCTTAGGTTGACCATCCGCGGCATTGTAGTAGCCGTCAAGGTAGGCTGGGTCGCTGTAGATGCTCTGGCGTTGCGCCTCACCCCAGCTGATGCACCACGCGCTGTGTCGGGAGGAGGTGGCGATGGGAATGATGTGTCTCACGTAACCGTATGGTGTACAGAGGGGCCATTCGAGGACGGCCATGCCTCCCATGGAGCCGCCGATGACCACGGCGACCGAGGAGACCGTCAGGTGGTCGAGGACGAGCTTATGCAGGCTTGTTGATTATGGCAAAGAACAGAAAGGCCTTGAGAAAACTCGTGTGTTTGTAATGAGCCCGTATATGATAGGCTTACCAGACGTCGTCGCGTATCGTGGTTTTGGGAAACTCGGGTCCGTAAAGCTGGCCAGTAGTAGGATCGACGGTTACTGGAGAAGCGGTCCCGTACGGTGAGCCCATAACATTCAAGCAGATTATGAAGAATCTATTCTTGTCAAAAGCTTTCCCTGTGCCCATCAAAGGTCCCCACCTATCATGGCATAAGGGTTCAGATGAGATAAATCACGAAATAACTATGAGGTATTTCCTCACCAGTCCTCAACATCGGCACTGCCAGTGAAGGCATGGCAAATGACCATAACATTGTCGCGCTTCTCGTTAAGAGTACCCCATGTCTTGTAGGCGACTGGGATGTCGTACAGCACCCTCCCAGATTCGAGACGGAACGATGGGATAGTGTGGATTCGCTGGTCGACAAGAATGGCACCAAACTTCATCAGCGTCGATTGTGTCCACGACGATGGCTCATATGACTCATACAGGCTGCTTGTTGTGGACATGATCAAAGCCGAAGGTATAGTCAAGAGAAAAATCTGATTATTACATCCTGGGTAAGTCACGCAAGCGGAGCGAGGGGTGAGGCGATCAGCTTGTTCCAGGGACGTGTTTTGGAGTGTAGATAAACAAGAGATTCACTGCTAGCCCCATTCACCCGACTGCTGCGTCACTTACGTCCTTAGGGATAACCCTCCTACGACTCCACCGCTCTCCATGGCCAACTCAAGTTTCTTGGACGTGAGCGCTATGTGATCTATCTTGTCTTTAATAGTACTCATAGTACCGTGCTTTATCCAGCGCGCCATAGAGATAGTCCAGAAAGCAATCGAGGAAGATGTGAACCAGAACTACGCCGAGGCGTACAAGCAATATCAGAACTCGCTCGACTATTTCATGATGGCCCTGAAGTGTAAGCAGGCATCATTGAGTTCATTCAGTGATGTTCAGCCTTAACCTATACCTTGCCCTGTGAATGCCCTTCAGACGAGAAAAATGATAACCTCAAAGCGCTAATACGAGGGAAGATCGCGGAATACCTCGGCCGGGCAGAGAAGCTCAAAGAACATTTAGCAGCACAAGACGAGAAGCGGACGCGATCTGCGGTCGGAGCCAACGGACAGGGCACCAGCGGTTCAGGCGGTTCAGGGAAGAAGTGAGTTAAAGTGACCCAACCCCGTGGGCATCTCTCGTCCTTTGATTGAGAAGAAGTGCGTTCACTCACTCGTCGTCATCTGTCTTGTCTTTCAGGAAAGATTCAGAGGATGACGACCAAGACCCAGAGATCAAGAAACTGCGGGCCGGCTTAACAAGCGCCATCTTGGTGGATAAGCCAAACGTTAGGTGGGATGATGTCGCAGGTCTTGAAGGTGCCAAGGATGCGCTGAAGGAGGCCGTCATCCTACCCATCAAATTCCCTCATCTCTTCACGGGGAAGCGGACACCGTGGCGTGGCATATTACTATACGGCCCACCAGGTACTGGGAAGAGTTATCTGGCAAAGGCGGTAGCGACGGAAGCGAAGAGCACGTTTTTCAGCGTGAGCTCTAGTGATTTGGTCAGCAAGTGGATGGGAGAGTCAGAAAGGTAAAGAAGAGTATATTTCAGGGTCAACTCAAAGGCAAAGGGTGAGGCTGAACCAACCTTACTTTTTAGGCTTGTAAAGCAACTCTTCCAAATGGCTCGAGAGGCCAAACCGTCGATCGTCTTCATCGATGAGGTTGACTCGCTATGCGGGACGCGCGGGGAGGGAGAGTCCGAGGCGTCGCGACGCATCAAGACTGAGTTCCTGGTGCAAATGAACGGCGTGGGCAACGACGACACCGGTGTCTTGGTACTTGGCGCGACAAATATACCTTGGCAGCTTGACAATGCTATAAAGAGGAGGTACGCGGCATCTCTATTCTTAGTGATCTAATCCATCTTAACGGCTAGATAATGATTCTCAACACCTCAACCGCGTCATCTTATAGATTTGAGAAGCGAATATACATCCCACTTCCCGGAGCGGAGGCACGAAAACGCATGTTTGAGCTCAACGTTGGCACAACCCCATGCGAGCTCTCGCCCAAAGACTACAAATCCCTCGGGGAGCGGACGGACGGCTACTCCGGCTCCGACATAGCTATCGTAGTACGAGATGCGCTCATGCAACCCGTCCGCAAGGTCCTCGCCGCGACGCACTTCAAGTCTATATCCGTCCCGTCCCCGGATGACCCATCAAAGATGTTAAAGAAGCTTACGCCGTGCTCTCCAGGAGATCCGGAGGCGATAGAAAAGAGCTGGACGGATGTGGAGAGGGACGAGCTGCAGGAGCCGCCGCTGACGGTGAATGACTTCTTGAGAGCGATCTCGATCGTGAGACCCACGGTGAATGCGGATGATATTAAGAAGCATGTGGATTGGACCCAGGATTCGGGCGCAGATGGGCAGTGAGGGAACGTACGTTTAGGTTGACTACATATTTAAAACTCGGGGATTTTCTTGCCTCTAGTAATTCGTGTACTGGAATACTCAATGCAGCCAATAATGTCACACGGCTATAGCAGTTCTCTTGCTGCCGTATTCTACTGTTCATCGACAAGGTGAAGTATATAGCGACACATACTCAAGATGTGCATATGTTAGGAACTCAGCCCCTCGCGCTGGTATATAATCGATAATAACGTTATCTATGACTACAGCACTTTCCAATTGTATGATTCTGTATCTCCTGCATTTGCGGTCAGCGCGTGGAGCGCGGCCACAGAGCTTCTAAGCAGGCGGAGCTCCAGTAGGACCCCCAAATGTGTTTAGTATATCATTCAAGCACTCCCAGCTAAGGGTGAGACATGAGCGGAGCGAAAGTCAGTTTGACCGAGGAAAAGTGTTGTAGCTGAAGAGAAACGCACTTTATCGAAGCGCCTTCGCTCGCTGACTCCTCCGGCATGCCAAGATCATGCTCCCCCGTGCCTTCCCTACGACCAGCGGATGTACCCGTAAAATCGAGCCAAAAGCCATCAGAGAATGCTGTGTCCGTGGCCCCGCTAACCGCATGCACCCCGGCTTGACCCAGTAGCCCATCGAATTCCATAGCGGGTGTTGACACGCGCAAAGTAGAGCTAGGGCAGCCGCCCCCCCATGTTGAGTGAATAGAGGGTAGAGAATCGGTGTCCGAAACGGAAGATTCCGGACCCCGAAACCACTGATGTGAAGACGGGATAATTGCACTCAAGGTGTTTTGCGGTTCGGTTGCAAGGCGTACGGGGTCCAGGCTCCTATCGTGAGCAGTCTCTGTTACACCCACAGGAGAGGAGATAGTATGTATGTGATCTGGGTGTGATAAGGCGTTGGTCGTGTATTGAGAAGGAGGAAGAGATCCATGCATTGGCTGCGATGGGCGGTTGAGAGGTAATGACCCAGAATCCCGGTCCCGTTTCATGGAAGCCCCGTGGGGTGAGGTTTGGGTGTTGGCAGCGAACGTCTGTGGCGATGTGGCGGCTGGAACCTGGCTTCTGGACACAGTCTGTCGCAGTACGTCACTAGAGTACATAAAATCGTCGGTTACTTTCGCCACAGTCACTGCAGAACCTGCTTACTATAGTCGGCCAGATATATAACTCCTGATAGTTGGTCCATGCAATCAGGCACAATAGGCTTGATGAGAACTGTTGGCCAGTATCTTACCTGTTTTCCCATCTCTTGAGGTACTTCAGGCATGTCTGTATACCGGCGACTTGCGCCGACACATCCACATTTAGGCCACTCCTCTGTGCCTCCCAGACACTGATCATCAACACCACCCCCGAGTTGAGAGCGGCTATTGCGAACAACGGTTTAGTGGCCATTTCCATGGAAAATTGAAAAACGCGGGCACAGGATCGCGCGGCGTTGGCGCAGACGGCTAATGACGGCAAGGAGAGCGCCCGCTTTGACGACGAGGATAGTTGGATAAAAGGACGATGGATAGTGATCTGCACATAATAAAACGTGACCTGTAGGGCTGCAGCTTGCTGATACCAGGCTGCGCCCATGTGCTGATCCCATTTGACTGTTCGACGCATCAACCCCTAGTGTGTATGGCAAGGAGATGTTGGAGGGCTTACGATGGGCGGGCAATGCGTCAAGCCATGCGTTCAGAGCGCTGTCAAGTTCAGCCACTACATGTTCGAAGAAAAGTTAGGAATGAAAGAGATCAGGTCAAATGAGCAGCAGTCGCCTTTGTCTTGTTCCCACTCCGCTCCGACGAAGCCAAGGCGAGCTTTTGACTTGTTGATTGTATATATGGTCTTCATACAGTGCGCCAAGATCTTCATTAGCTCGGCATGTTGATTGAGATACGCAAGTTGGGACGGCTACCGTAGACAGCGCGGCAAGGATCAAAGGATGCTCAGGAATGATAGAATGCTTTGATTTGTTGGAACGCACCTTTCCAGCCGGTTGGACCCAGGATTGAGTGGTTTCATTCCATCCATCGTCGTCGACCTCGAGAGGGAGTTCCGCATCGATGCTAAAGATATTGAACAAACCCGAGGTATTATTGAATGGAATTCTTGAAGTTTTGACTTCACCCAACACTCACTCTTCGTCGTAGATGCACATAGCGCGACCAAAGCCTTATATCAAAATGAGGAGAGAATATAGCCTGAGGTGAGGTTATTACTACACATGTATCCACATACCGGCACTGCTTTCTCTGTCCTTTTGTACCAAGCACCAAAAGACCCGTTTCCACATCTGGTTCAGGAACGTATGCTCGGAGGCGTATAGCCTCTCTCGATGCGCACCCACGGTTTGCGCGTAAAGCAGGTCAATCCCATTGAACAACCAAATGCTCTCACAAGCACTAGTCCCTTCGAGGTAAAGTGCTGCCAAAGCCATGATCTGCACATCCACTAACTTGGCAGCGGCATATATTGGTTCTTTTAAGAATGCTTAGTGTCAGTTGTGGAATGGTCGCATCAGATGACGCACTCACTAGTCATTTGGTACACTTGCGCAAAATACAACCAACCCGCCGAGCCCCATTCGACGCCTCCTTCTGGTGATGTCAAACATAGTCTCGCATCATTGGAATGCCGAGCACCGATTGCACTCACAGCCAGAAGGAGCATGGCAAAGTCAAGATCGTGCCGGTGACGGCCTTCCGAATATTGCTGCTCAAAGGATGGACGATGGAGTAATGGGAGGAGAGGCATGACATCTTCGAAACAATGATTGATGAGAGTCCCGATAAGATCTGGCGGGGGGAATCGCAGCTTTTCGATAGCGGGCAGAACGGCGGACATCCGTTCCCACTAGAATGTGAGTGAAATGACATATTGAGCCTTGACCACGAGTAAAGTAGGGGGGAGAACCCGAGTAGAATGCTTACAGGGTTGGGCTTCCAGAATTTTAAACGAGATACACCCGCGTCTGGGGGATATGGATCGGCGGCAAAAGTGGTATTGACATCCTCTGAGACCTCACTCCTCAATTCGCGTGCTGCCTGCACTAATGACACAGTGGATGACTAGATGCAAAGTCAGCGAGTGGACATGGATTTTGGACGACGCTTTCACCCGCCTTGCCAAGATATAGCTTCTCTCCCGCGTCTCCCAAGTGAAGCTGTCGTATCCTCGCATCCACGGAGGGCGGTAGTGTCCCATCGTTACTAGTGAGATTCCTCTCATCGTCAGAGCCTTCCAGATCCACCAGGGCTGTGGGGGTGTCGCCGTTCGTGGATGTACGTGCAATGTTCAAGAGAGGAGTTTGCATAGTATTGACTATCATCGCGTCTGGGAGAATAAGTAATGGAGAATAGGCATCGGGGGCTCTGGGTTGGCCAGTCGACCCTTGGGACGGTCTTGTGGAAAGCATGTCCTTTACCGTGTCCCAAGTATCCTTGTTGAAGCTTGGTCCAACCTCTGCATCAACGTCGATGTTCGGGGCGACCTAAATCCTGGGCTTCAGCTACTGTGCTTCCACCTATGAGTACGCAGTTCATGCTAACGCGACGTATAAGGTTCTCAAGGCGCTCAACCCTCTCCTCTAGAGCGGTAATATATCTATCAAGCATATCGTGAGGTTAAAATCTAGGGTGCTTCGCGACGTTTCATACGCTTTGGGTGGGGTTCTTTTCTTCGCACTCTGAAGAAACGTGCAATCTGTGTAGAAGAGTTGGCTGTAAGCGGGAAAATGATCTTTGAGCTTGAGCGGAGCTGAAGCCCGTACTTACCAAGTTTGAGTGTAGAGCAATGGGTGCATTTAGATCGACTGTGGTCCGAAGCATCACAGCGGATTTTCTTCCTCCTACAGTTGTCGCAGGCCCTACGCGGCGACACCAATGACCTTTTGGACAGCGTGGGATGGGCACGGACTTACCTGGGGACCTTTCGCCGTTTAGAAATATCGCCAACTCCTGTGATATCCCCAAAGCAAGCTTCGTCCAATTCGTGACTCTCTTCCTTAGAGGACATAGGGGGGGTAGGTTTGGCGACGAGATTAGCAGAGATATTGGGGGAGAGGGGACATGCTATACCTAAGTATCCAGGTGTGGAACGCGCGTTTCGGCAGAGGTAGAGTACGCATGCAGAACTTTGTATGACGCGGCTGGGACAGTTCACGCTGCCGGAGAGGGGAGTTGCGTTGACTCATTCAGGGTAAATGGCTATTAAGGAACACCAAGAACATGTCTAGGTCAACCGTCTGAGAAAGTTCTAGTTATCTCCTGATCGTAACATTTGGACCAATCCCATTCCCAGAACAAAAGCCCCTATTCGTCCCCGTATGGTCAGTAAGGTGGATCCAAATGAACGGTATAAGTGTGCGGGGGGAGGAGGGTTGTTTGAGCCGTAAGACCAACGATCGAGCGCGTTAATTGGGCGCCTTATATCACCGACCTCTCGAGTCTTGACGTCAGTATACTTCTTCTATGTCCTCATTGACCGTCCAGACGCCGACTTCGATACTGGAAAGAGGCCGTGAGCATGGCGAAATCAACGGCGGCGGCTTAATCAACAATAGGATCAATGGCAACGCAACCGCTTCAATCGACTGTGTTCGACACTAAGCTCTTCACTTATTATTTGCTATCACTCCTACCCCCAGTAATCGGAGCAACGCATGCTGAGCTCGAGGAGACTCTATGTGATGCCAAATACGAGGAACAGGCGACGTGGTTTGCGAACGAAGGCGGAAATGTTTTGTGTGTGTAGAAGGTGAAAGTTGAGGACCAAGGTACGTCATGTCGTCCTGGTATCTTTGCAAGACCGTTTATTGTATGCTACTCTAGCGATTTGTAGATGCACAGGTCCATAGCCTTCAGATATAAGCTGCCGTGGTCAACGTAGAAACACCCTGTAGACCACGACCAACTCGTGCATGCCTGCGTCACGGTCACAGAGCTTTTAAGAATACGGAACTACAGAAGAGTCCCTAAATGTACCCAGTATATCATTCAACCAATCCCAGCTAGAAGATTTCACGAGCCGAGTGAAAAAAAAAAGGGCTTAGTTTAACCAGGGGAAGTGATGTGGCTAAAAGGGAAACGCACTTAGCCGCAGTGCCTTCGCTCTCCAACTCCGTTGGAATGCCTAGATCACGCTCCCCCATGCTTTTCCCATGACCAGCCAATGGGCCTAACAACTCCAGCCAAAAGGCATCAGGAGACGCCATGTCTACCGCATCGCCTGCCGCCTGCACACCGACCTGGCCCAGTAGCTCATCGAAGCCCACAGCGGGGTTTGACATGTTCAAACTAGAGCTAGGGTGACTGCTCTCCCATGTCGAGCGGAGAGAGGGCAGAGAATCGGTGTCCGAAACGAAGGATGCCGGACCCCGTGACCATTGATGAGAAGACGGGTCGATTGCACTGAAGGCGCCTTGTGGTTTGATTGCATGGTGTGCGTGGTCCAGGCTCCCATGGTGAGCAGTCTCTGTCACAGCCACAGGAGAAGGCGCAGTGTGTATGTGATCTGGGTGCAATAAGGGGTTGGTCGTGTATTGAGAAGGAGGAAGAGATCCATGCATTGGCTGCGATGGGTGGTTGAGAGGTAGTGACCCAGAATCCCGGTCCCGTTTCGTGGAACCCCCATGGGACAAGGTTTGGGTGTTGGCAGCGAACGCCTGTGGCGATGTGGTGGCTGGAACCTGGCTTCTGGACACAGTTTGTCGCAGTATGTCACTACAGTACATAAAATCGTCGGTTAATTGCGCCCCAATCACAGCTGACCCT
The DNA here is from genome assembly GCA_019632285.1 of Tulasnella sp. 332. Classification (NCBI taxonomy): domain Eukaryota; kingdom Fungi; phylum Basidiomycota; class Agaricomycetes; order Cantharellales; family Tulasnellaceae; genus Tulasnella; species Tulasnella sp. 332. Next base: position 15,727 of record WSTV01000068.1, read on the forward strand.
GCTTACTACAGTCCGCCGGATAGATGACTCCTAATAGTTGGTCCATGCAATCAGAGACAATAGGCTTGATGAGAGCTGTTGACAGGTATCTCACCTGTTTTCCCATCTCTTGAGGTACTTCAGGCATGTCTGTATACCGGCGACTTGCGCCGACACATCCACATTTAGGCCACTCCTCTGTGCTTCCCAGATACTTATCATCAACACTACCCCCGAGTTGAGAGCCGCGATTGCAAACAACGGTTTAGTGGCCATTTCCATGGAAAATTGAAAAACGCGGGCACAGGATCGCGCGGCGTTGGCGCAGACGGCTAATGACGGCAAGGAGAGCGCCCGCTTTGACGACGAGGATAGC
>WSTV01000068.1:16180-48657 GCA_019632285.1 Tulasnella sp. 332
CGGGCACAGGATCGCGCGGCGTTGGCGCAGACGGCTAATGACGGCAAGGAGAGCGCCCGCTTTGACGACGAGGATAGCTGGATAAAAGGGCGATGGATAGTGATCTGCACATAATAAAATGTGACCTGTAGGGCTGCAGCTTGCTGATACCAGGCTGCATCCATGTGCTGATCCCACCTGACTGTTGTTCAACACGTCAACCCCCAGTATTCATAACAAGAAGACGTTACAGGGCTTACGATGAGCGGGCAATGCGTCAAGCCAGGCGTTCAGAGCGCTGTCGAGTTCAGCCACTACATTTTTGAAGAAAAGTTAGGAATGAAAGAGATCAGGTCAAATGAGCAGCAGTCGCCTTTGTCTTGTTCCCACTCGACTCCGACAAAGCCAAGGCGGGCCTTTGACTTCTTGATTGTATAGAGGGTCCTCACGCAGTGCGCCAAGATCCTCGTTAGCTTGGCTTGTTGGGTCAGATATGTAAGCTGGGAGAGCTATGATAAACGGCGCAGCGAGGTCAATAGATACGCGGAAGAGACAAGATACTGTGATTGTTGGAACGCACCTTTCCCGCCGGTTGAACCCAGGTTTGAGTGGTCTCGTTCCATCCGTCGTCGTCAACCTCAAGAGGGAGTTGTGCGTCGATGCTCAGTTGTTAACAGACCCAACCCGTTGTGAAACAAAGTTCTCGAAGTCTCGATTTGAAACCGCACTCACTCTTCATCATATATGCACATAGAGCGACCGAAGCCTTATATCATAACGAGCGCAGAATGTTAACCTGTTAACCTGGGGTGAGAGCATTACCCGGTACGCCTCTACGCACCGGCACTGTTTTCTCTGTCCTTTTGTACCAAGCACCAAAACGCTCGTTTCCACATCTGATTCAAGAACGGATGCGTTGATGCATACAGGCGCTCTCGATGGACACCCAAATCTTCACAGTACCGAAGGCCAATCCCGTTGAGTAACCAAATGCTCCCACAAGCGCTGGTCCCTTCAAGGTAGGTCGCCGCTAAAGCCATGATTTGCACATCGACTAGCTTCGTAGCGGCATAGATCGGTTCTTCAAAGATTGAAGTGTTGGTATTGGAATGGTAACGTTGGGCAGCGGACTCACTTGTTATTTGATACACCTGGGCGAAGTACATCCAACCAGCTGAATTCCACTCGACGCCTCCTTCTGGCGACGTTAAGCATAGCCTCACGTCATCAGAGTGCCGAGAGCCAACAGCGCATACTGCCAGAAGGAGTCTGGCGAAGTCAAGATCGTGCCGGTGACGGCCTTCCGCATATTGGCGCTCAAATGATGGACGATGGAGTAATGGAAGGAGGGGCATCACATCTTTGAAACAATGGTTGATGAGAGTCCCAATGAGATCTGGTGGAGGGAATCGTAGGTTTTCGACGGCCGGCGGAGCGGCTGTCATCCGTTCCCACTAGAGAGTGAGCGAAATGACACACTGAGGCTCAATAACGAGTAAGACAGGTAAGAAGGTCCAAATGAAATGCTCACAGGATTGGGCTTCCAGAATTTTAAACGAGACGCACCTGCACCCGGGGGATATGGATCGGCTGCGAAGGTGGTGGTGGCGTCCTTTGAAACCTCGCTCCTCAACTTGTGTGCTGCTTGCACTAGTGAGACATTCGATGACTAGATGCAAAGTCAGTGAGTGCAGATAGGCCTTGAACGACGCTTTATGTGCCTTGCCAAGGTATAGCTTATCTCCCGTATCCTCTAAATGAAGCTGTTGCATCTTTGCATCCAGGGGGCCCGGTAATGTTCCATCATTATGGGTGAGATTAATCTCGTCATCAGAGCCTTCCAGATCCACTGAAGTGGTGGGGCTGTCGCCAGTCGGAGTTGCACGCGTGATGTGCAAGATGTGGGTCTGTTGAGCGCTGGTCACCCTCGCGTCTGGTGGAACAAGCAGTGGAGAGTAGGCATCTGGGGCTCTGGTCGCCTGTGCTTGGGACAGTCTTGTCAAGGAAGGCGCACTCTTGAGTTTGTCCCACGTGTCTTTGTTGAAGCTTGGCCCGACTTCCGCATCAATGTCAACGTTCGGAGCGACCTAAACAATAGGCTTCAGGGCCTCTACCCATGAGCGTCCAGTCCATACTAACACGACGCATAAGGTTCTCAAGGCGCTCAATCCTCTCCTCCAAAGCGGTAATATATCTGTAGAGCAAGTTATGAGATGGCAATCCACAGTACTTCGTTGGTTACATACGCTTTAGGCGGGGTTCTTTTCTTTGCTGCCTGGATAAATGTGCAATCTACGTAAAAGAGTTAATCGTAAGTCAAAAAATATCTAGACACTTAAGCTTGAGCGAAGCTGAAGCCTGTGCTTGCCCAGTCTGAGTGTAGCGCAATTGGTACACTTTGGTCGATTGTGGTCTGAAGCATCACAGCGAACCTTCTTCTTCCGACAAGCGTCGCAGGCCCTATACGAAGATATAACTCAATCAAACAAGGACAGATAGCAAGCTGAGTTTTTCTAAGCCCCAGAGCTGGAGCTCGGACTTACCTGGAGACCTTTCTCCGTTTGGTTATATTGCTGAGCCCCGCGAGCTCACCAAAGCAGGCTTTATCCGATCCTTGAATATCTTCGTCAGAGGACATAAAAAGGGAGGGTTGAAGATAAGATAGGGAAAGATGTTTGCGGATGAAGAGGACTATAACACTATTGAGATGTGGGTTGAAATCATGAGATAACTATGGCGTGCTGCATGTACCAAGCTAACATTCGACATCCGACATCCGACCTTCGACCTTCGACCTTCGACCTTCGACATCCGACATCCGAACACCGAAGGTGTGGGGTCGATGGTTACGATTATTAACACGATCCCTGATTACCAACCCGTTCAAACCTAGGTAGCGTCCAGCCAAATGGGTCGCGCCCCCGGTCGCCATTGAACGTGTTGACATACCAAATCTCCGGCTCTGTAGGTCATATTTTCCGACTGTCCAGACCTTGTTTGCACTTCTTTGGACGAAAGCCGAAGCCCACACAGACGAAATGTTTGTTTCCAGGCTTAGGATTCCGGCCAGTCTCTTCGACACTAACGCTACCAGGCCTGTTTTGCTGTCATTTTGACCGGGCATGTAGCCTCTCCTTCTGGCCCGTCCTTTCTTTAGGACGCTCATCCTCACTTGACAATCAACGAACTACAACGACTGCGCACCGTCGTCCAACCGGTCCGATTTCATTTTAGCAACGTAGGTCTGTGTGGACGTTGCGGCCCGACGAACGCCAAAACCACGAAGATACACTGCAGGTTCGTCGTGACTCTCTTCCCGTATCCTGATGTCCCGCTACCACCGACCCACGGGGCAGCTCCCATCGGCCCTTCAGACCCACAACCTTGGGCATGCTGTGCTATACCGTACCACCTCCGCTCTTTGACCGTGAATCACGCGCCCTTTCTTCTTTCCCGTATCAACAAGTGATCACCTGCCTTTCGCTAAACATCCATCGTTCACGGGAAGCCAAGGGAAATGGCAGAGCTAGAGGCCTATGTTAAGCGAGGGGCATGGTATTGGCTGCGCTAGTTTAGGCATTATCTCAACACGCCCACTGCCAACAACGAGGTGTGTTGCTCGCCCAAGCCGAGATCGATGGCACCCGTCGCTACTACTCTCGCAGCCCCCATCATGCTCGCCGTCGTCCGCCGTCCATCGTGTTCAGCGAGAGCCGTGAAGGAGAGTCTTCGCAATTGCGGCAGTGGCACAGCCCGCGCAAAACATATTTAGGGGATGTACCGTGTAGTATAAGCAAGTTGCTCAGCAAAAGGCTGACTACTTTGAGCATGGTGCACCATCCGATGTAGCTGCAGCAGTCGGGCTGGGCGGGTTGTTGGAACGACAGAGATGAAGGGGATTGAAGGGCAATGAGGACGGGGTTTGGAGAGTTGCCCGACGAGGTGGCACGAGCTAGGGGCCAGAGCTCACGACGAGAGCGACAACCTACGATCGTAATCGTGATGAGCGCGGTAGGCTTCGGGTGGTTGAGGGTGAGCTTTCATTCATGACAATGAACACTAAGTGGGCTGATCAGGGTTCGCTCAAAATCGAATGAGCGCCGGTTTCGCGTCAGATTAGCGACAAGATCACAACGGCGTGACTGATCGTCCGAATACTGCTGGGATGGTTACCAGGGCTTGTTCGTAAGTCGTTCGTGGTGGTGGTTGGTGGTCAGATGTTGGATGCCGACTGTTGAATGTCGGATGTTAGAACTTAGTGTGGAGAACAACACACGCACTTCTTCGGCGGCGGTCGCGTCGCCTGAACGCATCTCGGACGGCCAGGTGCGGCTTGAATATAAGCACTCGCGACACTTACGACGTAAATAGGTAGATTGTCTTATGCTGTCATGGAAACAACTTGCCTCAGTGAATTTGCGGCGCATCTATAGAACCCTGCATAGTGAGGTAGACAGCCATGAGTGCTTGTCAATGACATTGAGCGAGGATCCACGGCGTCGTTACCTTAGTTTTTCAATGGACGGAGACTATTTGAGCAGTAAGATAGATCCAAATGAACGCGACGGAGGAAAAAAAGAGACAGTTCATGAGGCTGGTTTGAGCCGTGAGGCCAACGATCGAACGCGTCGACTGGACACCTGATTCCACCGACCATCTCTAGCCCCACCATACTCTTCTATGTCATCACTGACCGCCCATCCACCGACTCCGATATTGGAAAACGGCCATGGGTATGGCGAAATCAACGGCAGTGGCCTAAATGGCAATGGGATCAATGGCAACGGAACCGCTTCGACATCGACTGCGTTCGACACTGAGCTCTTCACTCATTATTTGCTATCACTCCTACCCCCGGTGATCGGGGCAACGCAGGCTGAGCTCGAAGAGACTCTATTTGATGCCGAATATGAGGAGCGGGTGACGCGATTTGCAAACGAAGGCGGAAATGTTTTGTATGTGCAGAAGGTGAAAGATGAGGACGAAGGTACGCTGTGTCGTCTAAATTGAAATTTCTGCTCCCATCATCGCATCTTGAGGGTTGATTATCTTGCCCGCGCCGTAGATGAAGGTCCACCGAAATACAGCTACTATCTAACACCACACCTCACTTACTCCTCGTCACATGTCAATACTGTCGCGTTGATCAAGCGGGCCCCTGTCCTCGATTCCATCGCACCACTAGCATCTCAACTTCATATCCTCAACCTATTTGGAGGAGACGAGACACCATACGAAAGCCTACACGCTGTTGTCAGCCAAGCAGTTAAGCCTTGGTTTGACGCGTTCGTCGGCGCACGGGGCAGTGGGAAGGATGGGGATGGCAAACTTGGTATGACTTTTACAGCTGGTTAACAATCACTCAGGTTGATTTCCTAAGTGCATGCTCCCATATAGGGATACCCATGACAAAGAGAAAATTTGCCGAATTAGAACTCTCGCTTCTGCATCTCCAGCAAAACGTTGAGATACCAGACACAGAACTCATCATACATCCGCAGATCAAGAAAGCTATCGAATATGTCAGCGTTATAGACTCTATCGATGACACTAAAGCAGGCTGTTCTGATTGATTTATACCCTTCCAGGCGCGCTCAACTAACTCCAGGCCCTCGCTCTCTTCGCTCCCACCCCAGATCCTTAACGACAGCACATTTTTGAACACACTGCAAAGTCACGTCAACATGTGGATCAAGTCAATACAAGGCGTGACGAAACTATCCCGAGACGTGTCCTCAGGGACGGCGTCCCAAGAGATCAACTTCTGGCTCAGTTTGGAACGGGCGCTGGAAGGGATCGAGAACCAGCTTCGGTCGGATGCCGTTCTTCTAGTTCTTGAATGTCTCCGGAATGCGAAGCGGTTTCACGCGACAGTCTCGTTCATTGCCGACACCGGCTTGAAGGAGGCGACGGACGTGGTTCACAAGTACAATCAGCTCATGAAGGACTTCCCTCTCAATGACCTTTTATCTGCCACGGACCTGGACAAAGTGCAGGAGTCCATCACTGCCATCTTTGGTCACATCAACAAGAAGTTGAAGCTTTCACCCTATCCGATACGACGCGCACTCCCTCTAGTGGAAGCCATATCTAAAGACTTCAACGACCAACTCCTACGCGTTCTCACCTCTCATCGTCTCACATACACCCCCTACGACACTTTCGAGCGATTGCTCAACCAGACGCAGGAGATCTTCAAGGTGTGGGACGAGCAGATCAAGGACTTTACCAATGTGGCGCGGGAGGTGACACGGAGGCGCTCCGAGAGGTTCATCCAGATCAAGATTACGCCTGCGCATGCAAAGTTGATGGAACGGACACGGTACCTCAAGGACTGGCGGAAACAGCACGAGCAGCTAGCCCTGATGACGGCGCCTACGCGGGGATTGGGGGGTGTTGGTAAGGACGTTGGGGGCATGGATATGGAAGAGGAAGTAAAAGAAGCGTATGAGGTCATTAAGAGTATCGACGTCCTAGATGTCTCAATAGGTGAGTTACGTTGTTGTACTCAGCAGCCTCTCGACGCTCATGAGGAGAGTTTCAGAGGGAACTGAGATCTGGGTCACGGCGGAGAACGCGTACAACGAGCGTGTCGCACGTGTCGAGAACCAGATAATTGCAAGGCTACGAGACAGGCTGGGAACAGCAAGGAATGCGAACGAAATGTTCCGGGTGTTCTCTAAATTCAATTCATTGTTTGTTCGACCCAAGGTATGTCACTCGGGACATCAGTGGTAACACGCAATGCTTGACGAGAACATACCTGATAGATCCGCGGTGCAATTCAAGAGTACCAAACACAGCTCATCGAGTCCGTCAAGGACGACATCAAGCGGTTGCATGACAAGGTAGGTTTTAGTCCCATCGACTCAGCCTTCACTTCGGTCCTCGTTTAATATCTTGCATCCCACAGTTCAAGACCCAGTATCGTTTTTCCGAAGCGTATCACATGTCTCAAATGCGGGATCTACCACCAATAGCAGGCGCGATCATTTGGGCAAGGCAGATCGAGCGGCAACTATCAACATATATGAAACGCGTGGAAGACGTCCTCGGGAAAGGGTGGGAGCTGTATGCCGAAGGGCAGAGGCTCCAGAGTGAATCTGTATCGTTCCGAAAGAAGCTCGACACGAAGCCGGTGTTTGATGCATGGTTGCACGAGATCAACCGTCGCGACATGGGCATCAATGGTCGGCTTTTCGAGATCATACGAGGCGGCAAAGCAGGTTATCAGCTAGTGGTGAACTTTGACCCCCAGACCATCACCTTATTCAAAGAGGTGCGGAATCTCCTGTGGTTGAACTTCTCGGTGCCACACGCTGTTTCCAATATGGCCAAGGACGCGAAACGAGTGTATCCCCATGCGGTTAGCCTCATGGAGACCGTACGGACCTATGGCCAGGCGTTGGACTTGATCGACATCAATGGTGGCATTGAAATGTTGGTGGCCGAGCATCGGAACAACGTGCAAAAGATGATCACACGAGGTATGACGGGTTTTGATACATTTCCCCAATGCTGTTCCCTCATTCCTATCCTTTACTAGGGATGTCCATGAAATGGGACTTCTTCGTGAATGCTTATGACACCCACCGATACGTACCCTCTGGCCGAAGCGATGGTCGAGAAAACAAGCACGTTGCCTACGTGCGTGAACTTGCAAGTTCCGTCTCCGTTTTACAGGTCAGTTCCTCCAATAGACAATGCATGGACCGTGACTAATGCCAGGGGGTTATACCTAGGACAAGACGAATTCCTTGATTGACTCGTATAAGGAAATCTCGCGCCTTGTTGAAGAGCTACAGACATGTCCTTTCTCCTCCGACGCCTTTCAAGATCTAATAGGCAAGATTCAGGCTGCCGTGAGTCAAGGCCTCACATATAGCTTCGTGCTTGACCCTAACAGGCTCAGCTCCTGATAGGTCGATCGTCTAAATCTTGAAGGCTATGCAAATCTCGATCATTGGGTGGCCGAGCTCGATCAACGAATAGAGGGGATATTGCTCAGTCGGTTGAAGGAAATCATTCAACTATGGTGTCAAGAATTCGATCGGCCTCCGGATGCCGACAGCCGTCGCGATCAGCTTCCATTGCGCGACCTTACGATCCGGCGGAAAGGGGACAAACGGCTGAAGGAGGACAAGGTGTGTTGTGACCTGATATTCCCCGAGATCGATGCCAAGACTGACAGCCTCATATGGACTTCCAGTCACCAGAAGGGCAACTAACTTTAAAGCCGATAATCCATGAGATACGGATACAAAATCAAGTGATTTTCCTTGACCCACCGATAGAGGACGCTCGAGAGAGCTGGGTACGGCAGCTGCACGATTGGCTTTGTAAGTTCAACAACATATCCTTTAGTTCCGCACTCTCACTTTGGTATTGTCAGCTACGGTCTGCCGACAACGAAGGATACAGAGCTCCCGATATGAGATTGGGTTGCAGATGGGAGATCCTGGGGCTTCTGATGCTACTTACACTTATTTGGTACGATTGACGCCCAGGTCGTTTTTTTCGTACTTTGGCCGACTTACCGCGACCTTTGACCTCTTAGCTCACCAAATTTCATGATGGATCGTTAGAACGGCCATTTGCTCTCATTGAGAGTAAAGTGCAACAGGTCAAGGAATACGTTGCCAAATGGCTTCAGTTCCAATCGTTATGGGACTTGGAGGCGGAATACGTCTTCAACCGGCTTGGTGACTCTCTCGCCAACTGGCAACAACTCTTGACCGAAATTAAGAAAACTCGCTCAACTTTCGACAACTCTGATACCCAGCGCTCGTTCGGCGTTGTCGTCATCGACTATGAACAGGTCCAGACACGGGTGAATGCCAAGTACGACTCATGGCAGCGTGACATCCTCAGCAGGTTTGGCGTCAAACTCGGTAATGCGATGAAGGAGATGCATGCTTCGATTTTGAAGGCACGACATGATTTGGAGAGTCATTCTATAGAGGGCTTGGTTTCGGGAGGCGGAGGTTCTCGGAGGTTCTGAATATGTTTATGCTGCTTTTCGGTTTGGTTACTGCCTTGGTTTGTATGTCTCCTGCATGTCCGCTTTATATGGCTTCTACCCACTCATTTCACATTCCCGATATCCACATCGCTATACCTCATATCGCTGTAATGACATGTATCAGTGCATGCGTGATATGACTAAGCCACGCAAGTTCTGAAACAACCTTCACCAAATCTTCCTTCCCATTCTTCGAGATGTCACACTTCAAGACTAGGATAGCCATTCTAGACGACTACCAGGATGTCGCATCTATCCACTTCGAGCACGTCAAGACCAACAATGGCACCATTACCATATTCCAGGACACGCTCCCCCCATTTTCTCATCCTGCGACATCGGAAGACCAGAAAAAACAGCTGGTGGAAAGGCTACTACCTTTTAGTATCATATGCACGATGAGGGAACGCACTTCCTTCCCTGCAGAGCTCCTCAAGAAGCTGCCAAACTTGAAACTCCTCACGACCACTGGGATGCGTAACGCAGCTATCGACTTGAAAGCCGCAGCCGAGCTGGGAATCGTTGTAACCGGCACGATCAACTCAGGAAGATCAGACAAGCCTGGTCCTAAGGAGCGTCACGGACCCGATTCGACGACCCAGCATACCTGGGCGTTGATCCTCGCCATCGCTCGTGGTATCGCTCGAGACAATGCGGCAATCAAAGATGGGGGATGGCAATCTGGCCTGGCGACTGGACTGACTGGGAAGACTCTAGGTATCATGGGGCTGGGCAGGCTTGGGGTTAACGTGGCGAAAATTGGCATCATGGCGTTCGGCATGAGGGTCGTGGCATGGTCGTCAAGTCTAATGCAAGAGGCTGCTGATGAGAAAGCCCGGAGCTGTGGACTACCGGTGGAGGATGACGCTCGGGAGAAGACGTTCAAAGCGACCACCAAGGAGCAGCTCTTCGAAACAGCGGATGTCCTCAGCATCCATTACGCGCTGTCCAGCCGCTCCATGGGTATTGTAGGCCAAGAAGACTTGGCGCGAATGAAACCTACATCGTTCCTCGTCAACACTTCAAGAGGGCCTTTGGTCGATGAGACTGCGCTCCTTGATACACTCAAGGCTGGATCGATTCAAGGCGCAGCTTTGGACGTATTTGAGCTTGAACCATTACCAAAGGAGAGCGAGTGGAGGACGACAGCATGGGGGACTGGCCAGCATGCACAAGTCCTGCTCTCCCCTCATATGGGCTATGTGGAAGAAGAAACTCTGGCGCTGTGGTACACTGAGACCGCAGAGAATGTGGAACGATGGTTGAAAGGAGAAGGTGTATTGAACCGAATGAATTGACATTTAGGAATGATTATGGAATACATGCAGTTCAGTGGTAAGCCGAGCTTCCAGAAGGAACTCTTCGCCGGTTCAGATTATTCATGCCGGTTCCGACTATTCTCCCGTCGGAAGCCACAAATAACGAGCTCTAAGCTTTCGGTCTGGACCATCAAAGCACTTGGCGGACCGTCGATCACTTGCTGATCAGAGCTCCTCTCTGTGGGAGGTTTGAATTCAATCAATCAGTCTACGTAGATGGTGCCCTTTCGTTCCTCTCAAGTGCCTGGAGCATGCAATGTACACACCGAAGTGAACCGTTTGGTGCACTGTGGCTTGTATTTGAGCAGGCCTCCATACAAGCCATCGCTGATTTGATTTGTCTTGTTCACCCAGAAGCACTACAGGACCTTGGAGCTGTTATCAGGGCACTACCTTTTGATTCTGCCAATAGAAATCGTCTTTAGCTTGATATCTACGCTCTCGGAGGCTGCCGAGTTTGATCATCGTGAAGATCTTGAAAATCACCGTCACTGAGGTTACCCTTGCATAGATCTCACCGATTTGAGCCACTAGCAGGAGACGATTGGCAACGGATCTCGGGCTGGCTCAATGGTCCACCTTCTCTTTGGAAGAGTTGACAGTGGTGGAAATCGATCAAAGGGCTTGATTAGTCCAGTACCTAAGGTGTTATGTCGAAACACTAGAGACTCAAGAGACTATATTCAACAGCATTTCGTAGAACAAAGCCTGTCAAGTCGCTCTCAATGTTCATTGTCGATTTTGCCTCCACTCCTAGAGCTACTCCTAAATCTGCGTCGGTTTGGTCGACCAACCTATCATTTCATGTCATCTGACGAAGATGCCCGTGAATTGTATGGAGTTTTCTTTGAAGAGCTCACAGGTCGGGACAATTTATCCAAACGAAGAAAGGTTCCCGGGCAAGTTCGCGCATTTGAGCTATAGCCCACAACGTCTCGGCCTTGCGCCCAAATACTTGTGCCAGAAATAACTGACCTTTTTACTGCGCCAACTGATATAATTTATTACGGCATATGACAACTGCCGAAAGAAGAAAATCTGTTGTGACGCTTACGAGAGCAGTCGGCCGCAGTGCAGCCATTGCGCCTCCCTCAAACTGGGTACGCCTACACTTTTACCGTATAAGAGCTGTAAGAAGCGGTTCATTATCAAATAACTTTGTGTATACAGATTGCACATTCATCCAAGGGGCGAAGAAGCGAGCTGCGCCTAAAGCGTATGAAATCATACTCCACCGCTCTGTATGTCAGCTCATAATGTGTTTGACAGGCATATCACTGCTCCAGGAGTGAGGGTTAAACTACTTGAGAACCTCATACGTCGTGTCATTATGCGGTGCATGTCATGTCGGTGGCTGCATATTGCCTGAGACTTAAGCTCAGGTCGCTCCGAAGGTCGACATCGATGCCGAGGTCGGACCAAGCTTCAACAGAAACACCTCGAACGCAGTGAAGAGCGCATCATCTTCAAAGAGACCCTCTAAGACGTCCGCTACTCACACACTGAACACATGTTCCTCCCTACTTAAACTGCTGGACGCAATAAGAACGCAGGCTCCCCAAGCCGGCCTTTCGAGCTACGCATGTACAATCGTTGCCAGCGAACACTGAAAATTTGAGAGGGAACTAGGTAATACTGATGGCAAGAGGTGTCTTGCTGTAACCGATGGAGCATTAGTCGAGCACATGGAGATGAAGATCCGACAGCTGCGCTTGGGAGATACAGTAGAGAAGCTATTCCCCGGAAAGGTGCATATCTACCTCACCCATGATCCATCAAACATTGGCTAATCTTTTAAATAGTCGTTCACAAGGCCCTTGGTTCAAGCCGCCCTCAAACTGAAGCTGGAGGTATCTGTGAACGCCAATGCGGCCTGCGCGGAATCTTCATATCCCCCTGGCGCAAGTGCAGCTCGGTCAAAATATTGGAAGATCTGTCCTGTGAGCACCTTGCCAGACTATCGTCTCGCCTTACGCTGCAAGCTCATGGTTCAACGCGTCGTTTTGCTCCCTCTCTGGTGGGAGTGGATGGTCACCACCCTCCCTGCCATTAACAACCTCCGATTTCCTCCGCTTGATCTTGCTCGAACTCTCACCAACCACTGCTTTGAAGACATCATGCCTCTCCTTCCACAGTTACACCGTCCGACATTCGAACGGCAGTATGCGGAAGGCCCTCATCGGCACGATCTTGACTTTGCCAGACTGCTTCTGATGTTGTACGCGATCGGTTCGCGGTATTGCGACTATGAAAGGCTATATGTGAAGTCATCAGAGGGAGTGATTGAGTGGAGCTCGGCAGGTTGCATGTATTTCGCACAAGCGTATCAGATGACAAGTGCGTGCTTGTCCTGAGCTCATCGTCTCGGCCACTAACGTACATGGACCATCCGAAGAGCCAGTCTTTCCATCTGAAAAGCTAGTGGACTTGCAGATTATGTCTCTCTCGGCCGCGTACCTGGAAGGAACTGGTGCTTGGCTTAGTGTTTGGCTGATCAATGGGATCGGCTTTCGTTATTCGGTAGATGCTGGAAGCCATCGAGAGAGTCTCTACGTGCCCGGCCATGCCTTCGCTAATCAAATGTGGAAACGAGCGTCCTGGTGCTTGGTGAAGGACCAGGAAATGAGGGCCTGTGCTTTTCGAATTCATGCTTCAGAAACCCTCCACTCGAGCTCAATCTATATCCGCTAGGGTGATATCAGTTTTTGGCCGCTCATTGTGTATATACGACGAAGAGTGAGTAACGTTCAGCTTGAAATAACTTGAGCGGTACTGATGGGTCGTTGTGTCTTTTGATTATAGCATCGAGGCAAAGCTTCCTCTTGAGGTTGATGACGACGGATGAGACGAGACCGCTCAAGGTTGGGCTCAGCCGTCTGAGAAGGTTCGCTCAAAGCAATGAAAAGTACCTGGTTACTCATCAATCCAACCGTTGACTCTTGCCACTCTGCATATGGTTAACCATCACAGCTCACGTTCTTTACACAGCACAAAAAGGTCATGGCGATATTGGAGCAATGTATGAGGACACTCTGCGCAATCAATAAGTCCATTTAATGGTGGATGGATTGGATAGCGCACTGAATGCCTGGCGCGACGCGTTACCCGAATATTGTGAGTCCTGCAACATCACTTACACCAGGGTGGTTTAACGGCTTTGCGATTCTCAATAAGGCGGGACCAAAATATGGACGCGACATGGTATCGACAAGCTGCGACACTCCAGATCACCGTTTACCCAGCTAGTCGTGACGCGTCAGCTAACAGTCAGTAACCCGCTGTTGACAACAATGTGTCACGGAAGGGCAACTTAGACTCCCTTTAAATAGAGGATTAGAGGAACGCTACAGAAGTGGAAGCACTTTAGCCAGAGACGAAAGGTGGAAGTTCTTGAGTGACGGGTCCGTGACGTCGTAATCTACTGCTAGCCCTCTATCAATTAAAACGGATGCACGACTTATAATACATTACAGGTGTTATAGTAAACTTGTCCGGACCACTTTCCCCCCTCTGGATGCCAAGGCCATACAATCAACACAATATTAATGCCGGCTGGCGGCTAACTGCAACGATACCTCACCATTGCCTCAATTGCCTACAAGTGTAGACATTTACCTGTAGCTAGCTATGTATCTAATAAAGAGGTGCGCCAGATTTGAGAATGGAAACTGAACGCTAAGGGGGTCAAGTGGAGTGAATGAGGCTTGATGTATGACTTCGTGGTGGTACTGATCTTTGAGTGGGAGGGAGACTTCGACAAAGCCGGGGAGCCTTTGGCCAGGAAAATTCGGCGAACACCCTGCGAAATTTTGTTCAGTGTTTATTATCCACTTCACCGCCGCTCGTAAATCTCGGACAACCAATCACTTTATGTCATCTGACGAAGATGCCCGTGAATTGGATGAAGCTTGCTTTGATGAACTCACAGGACGGGAGATTTTATCCAAACGAAGAAAGGTTTCCAGGCAAGTTCGTGCAATACAGCTCTGCCTACAATTTCTCATCCATCTGCCTACACGTCTGTGCTATAAGTATCTGACCTATTTCTGGACCAATTGGTGCCTTCGCATAGAGCATGTGACAACTGCCGAAAGAAGAAAATCCGTTGTGACGCTCACCAGAGCAGTAGACTTAAGTGCAGCCATTGCACTGCGCTCAGATTAGGTTAGCCTATGCTTTAAAGGGATAGAAGTGAGTATAAGTGGTTAAGTATCAATTAAAATCATGTATACAGATTGCACTTTCATCCAAGGGGTGAAGAAGCGGACTGCCCCTAAGGGGTAAGAATTTACACCCAGCTGTTCTTGATATCACCTCATGATACGCTTGATAGATACATCACAGCTCTAGAAGAGAGGGTTGAACTGCTCGAAAAGCTCATACGTCGCGTCAGTGTCCAGTGCGTTTCACATTGATAGTTGCACTCCAGCTCAAACCTAGGCTCAGGTGGCCCCCAGCGTCGACATCAATGCCGAGATCGGACCCAGCTTCAACAGAGACACCTGGGGCGCAGTTAGGAGTGCATCATCCTCTATAAGATCGTCAATTCCGTCCGCTGGCCAAACACCGAACACATACTCCCCCCTACTTGTACTACCGGACCCGCCGGCACCGAAAGGTCTTCAACGCGGTCTTTTGAGCACCGCACTTACAGTCAGCGCCGGCGACACTTTCAAATCTGAGAGAGAAGTAGACGGCTCCGATAACGAGAACAGTCTTGCTGTAAATGATGGGACACTAACAGAGCACATGGAGATGAAGATGCAACGGCTGCACTTGGGGGACGTAACAGAGAAGCTATTTCTCGGAAAGGTACATATATATCTGACCTATTATCCTTCGAAGTTGTCTAACCTTTTTCTATAGTCGTCCGCAAGATCACTAGTTCAAGCTGCCCTCGAATTGAAGCGAGAGGTATCCGTGAACGCCAATACAACCTATGCGGAATCTTCATATCCCCCTGGTGCAGGGGCAGCTCGGTCAAAATACTGGAAGCCCAACCCTGTAAGTACCTTGCTAGAATATTGTGTTGTATTATACCGCTTGCTCATGGCTTGGTGGGTCATTTTACTCCCCCTCTAGTGGGAGTGGATGATTACCACCCCACCCGCCGTTGAAAGCCTCCGATTTCCTCCGCTTGATCTCGCCCGGACTCTCATCAATCATTGCTTTGAAGACGTCATGCCTCTCTTTCCACTGTTGCACCGTCCGACATTCGAGCGGCAGTATGCGGAAGGTCGTCACTGGCACGATCTTGGCTTTGCCAGACTGCTTCTGATGGTGTGCGCGATCGGTTCGCGGTATTGTGACGATGAAAGGCTATATGTGAAGTCATCAGAGGGAGTGATTGAGTGGAGCTCGGCGGGTTGGATGTACTTCGTACAAGCGTATCAGATGACAAGTGCGTGCTTGTCCTAAGCTCACCATCTCAACCACTGACGTATATGAACTGTCCAAACAACCAGTCATTGCATCTGCGAAGCTAGTGGATCTGCAGATTATGGCTCTCTCGGCTGCCTACTTGGAGGGGACCGGTGCCTGGCTTAGTGTTTGGCTTGTCAATGGGATCGGCCTTCGTTATTCCGCCGATGCTGGCTGTCATCGACAGAGGCTCTACGCGCCCACCCATGCGTTCGCTAATCAAATGTTGAAACGAGCATTCTGGTGCTTGATGAAGAAGGATAGGGAATTGAGTGCCGGTGCGTTTCGAATTCATGCTTTAGGGACCGCCTCTCAAACTATTTCCGCTTGGGTGATGTCAGTTTTTGGTCGACCAGTGTGTATCTATGACGAAGAGTGAGTGTACGTCTAAACTGGAAAACTTGAGCACTTATGGGTCATTTTTGTCTTTCGATGATAGCATCGATGCGGAGCTTCCTCTTGAAGTCGATGACGACGGATGGGACGAGACCACCCAAGCTTGGGTTCAGCCGCCTGGAAAGGTTTGTCCCACGGAATGGAAAGTGTCTGGTCACTCCTCGCGCCGGCCATTAACTCTTACCACTCTACATATGATTAGCCTTCCCAACTCACGTTCTTCACACAACATGCCAAGCTCATGGCGATATTGGCGCAATGTACGAGGACACTCTACGCAATCAATGAGTCGAAGGTTAAACTCGGCTTTATAGGACAGGAGTGGGAACGAGACAAAGGTGGTTGTTTTTCACACAAACTCTAAGCCTTGTGAAATCTAATATACTTCCCGAATTTTCATAGTGGCTGAGTTAGACAGCGCACTTAACGCCTGGAGCGACGCGTTACCCGAACATCGTGAGTCCTGCAACATCACCTACACTAGGATGGTCTAATAGCGTCGCGATCATCAGTAAGGTGGGACCAATATATGGGCGCGACATGGTATCGACAAGCTGCGACACTTCAGATCATCTTCCATTACGTGCAGATCACCGTCCACCGGCCATTCATCCAGCTACCCTTGTCATCGAAGCGACCTCTGTCCCTGCCATCTCTGGCCATCTGCTCCACCGCGGCGCGGTCATGTGCACACATCCTAAGCGCGACAATGGACGTGGCCAGTAACCCATCCTTTGCATTTGCGGCTCTCAATTCAGGGCTCGTGTTGATGATCAGCATCTGGGAGGCTCAGAGGAGTGGGATGAACGTCGATGTCTCGACACATGTTGCGGGCGTTCAGACATGCTTGAAATACCTGAAGAGGTGGGAGCACCGGTAAGGATTTCCCTCCTCTTCTCGGCCTCAAACTTGCCCTCACCTTCAACCACTTTTTTTTCCTCCCATGCTGTTCGGAACTTGTGACCATTTAGGAACCATTCGTTTGGGCGACTATAGTGAGTGAAGGCCCAAATTTTCAAGGTGTAAGATTGGCTGACGGATAGGTTTTTGCTACGCATCAAGTGACATCTTGCGACAGACAGTGGCCACTTATCCTGGACGTGCCGCCACACCGCGAGCCTCCTCTCTTTCCGGTACTCAAACTCTTGGCCAAGTAGTTAACACGAAGCGAGAGCGAGACTGTGAATCGACCGCTCCAGGACGCCCACCCAGACTACCAGCTCTAAGTGGTTTTCCCACTGCTAACCTTGCTTCCCGAGGCGATTTCAACCTATCCGGAAGGTCATTAAGCGGTGCGCCGTACCCAGGACATGCGCACGCCGAGCCTGGGCCTTCCCCCGCAATGAGTGCCTCACAGAAGCTTCCTCGCTTCAGAAATGAGGACAACATGGGCGGCGCGCTTTCAATGTCCACGGTTGAGCCGCAAACCAATCCTACAGTTGCCCCTCCTCCCCTCCCAATGTGGGACAATTATTTGACATTTGGAGCAATCGGTACGAATGTTCAGCGTCTACCAAGACGCGGTGACGACGGCGACGTGCAGGCGGCAGTCGATGGTGATGATGACATGATACATTCCACCACAAATCATGATAGCTTCTGGTTGGAACTGTTGGGTAATGCCGAGGATGGCATGAGCAGCATGCGAGCAGACTCTCCGAGTACAGGCGCAGCTTTGACAGGGTGGGTTTCTCCTTTTCCCTGTTTACCCAAACAGAGGCACCTTCTCGGATGTCAAGTACAGCAGAATTCTGTTATCTATTTGCTCATCTCCCCTCTTTCTGTTAGCTTGAATTGGCTGACTGATACGCTGGGTACCTTCAACGGCGCCCCCGCGGATTCCCCTGCTTTTCAGTAGTTGTGATGGGTCAAAATATTATTATCCAACAGTGAGTGATCCCCAAAAACAAGGTTGTGTCATAGAAGCGTCATTTGGATTCTATTTGAATACAGGGTCACGAGGAACTCTACAGAAGAGGATGCAGATTAAACCTAAATGAAAGGTTGAAGTTGTTGAACGAAAGATCTGTAACGTCGCAAGAATTTATTCCTGCTAGTCTTCCGTCAACTGGAACGTACCCATGACACACAACATGTTACCGAACATAGAAATCGAGAGGTATTGGTCACCAAAAACGATGTGATATAAATTCTCCAGCGGTTAAGGATGTGCCCCATGTCAGGATCGCTCTGATCAACTTCAATATATAAAAATGTGACGAACTTGGATAAACCTTGTCGGGCATATTACCTCGGAAGTCAGGGATGGTATAGTCGTCCATTTCAGCTGATCTCAACCACTCTCCATAGGCTGCGGTATCCGCATTGAATCGCTTGCTATCCGCCTCAAGATCATCCTCACCTCGAGCAAACTCGTCGTCCCAATTTCTTCTCTGGAATGAACAAGTCGATCCGGCCGGCGCAGGCTGTGCGCGTGCCCGACACGAACTCGGGTGCCATCGACACCGAACACTCTTCCAGGAGACCCTAGTAGAATTTGACCGCAAACTGCGCTTCGCGTGGACGATCGTTGAGCCCTCCGCCCACTCCACGTTCGAGATGAATAAGTAGGACGGTGTAAAATGCCAAATGACTTGGCTCGCTAGGTTGTACAGGGTGGTCAAAGGTTCGCGGCGGGTGATGGACGAAGGAACCACGACACGTATGCAGAGCGAAGTGGCAACGGGAAGTTGTAACGTATGGTATTGGTGCCGTGAATGAGTCTGATTGTTCCCGGCCCTTGCGGTAACACTCGTCCAGCCTCTCTCGCAGGGCGATCTTGTCTAGAGTGCTTTCAGGACAGTGATCTTGTTGTCGCTGAGTAGCTGTCTAAATATATCTGCACTGTCCTGAATATCCATCTTGAGTGGGAGTCCACGTCCGGCGGAGGAGCTCATGAGGTGTGCGGTCGGTTGTGTGAGCGGGGGATAGATGCTGTTGAACTGATCTAATGTGAAGGTCCAGTTGTCTCGCATTGGTGCTTCATGCTAAATCGTCGAAGAAAGTATACATTAAAACATTGTAAAACTGCGAGTACAACTACCGGTGGACGTACGCCTATTCTGTTAAAGCGTAGATAGGAAATGACCATGCCGACGTGACGGTTTGTTGCATCATAGATCACAGTCTTAAGACCTTCGTCAACATTGATCCCATCCCAGTGCTGTTCGAGGTCAGCGTGATCAAAGGCTGTCATAAGCAAGCCGATATCGCTCCCCGGCTGAGGTCGCAGTGAAACCTGCGCATCAGGAGGGACGACAAAACGTGTGCCACCTTCGTAAAGGTTTGGGTATCTGGTTGGATTCCCGTAGCCGCAGAAGAGGATGATACGATCGTTAGTGCTCGTGCCGGACACAGTCTTCAAAGCGAAGTTCCAGAGGTCCGCGTCCCAGTAAGAGTCCTGCGCGTCGTCAAAGAGGACATCGCTCACGTCATCCTCACGAGTTTGTTTCAGGAACCTCTTCTTCCGCCAACGTCCGGCTTCGTCGAGTTGGCCCAGATCAGTCTTTGGCCAGCCCGAGAGGGGGTAGACGGTTGTGTCGGTACCTTTGTAACGAGCGTACAACGTATGATGGAGCGACCAGTATGACGAGGATTTCCCGCTTGCCAGCGTCCCATGAACCTGAGAAAAGCAAAACTGAGAGGACTACCAACCACGTTCGAGTACGAGGAGTCTCCGGGATACATACTTAGACTAGGTGGTACAAGTCTAGCTTTTCTATTAGGGTATTCACTAACACGGTTCGAGGGGTGAGCTTATATAAGGATCCTAGTCAGTTTTGCGTCGGATGAGGTATTAAGTTGTCAACCCACCTGCATTCGTATTTTTGCGCATGCGATCTGCTCTTTTGGCCGTCTTCAGGATGCTGGTCGGGCTGAGGCGCTGAAGAAGAAATGTTCGTCCAGTTTATATTCACTCCACACGTGGGAGACGCTTACAGGTTTGTACGACAATGTATACATATACTTTAGCCGAGATTTGAGTAACTTAAGAGGTGACGGCGTCCCGCGAGAAAGTCGTCATCGTAGCCACCTCCGCGAGATTGTGAGGAAGGTCGTCGATGGTGCCTTGAGACGGGCAGTGTTCCATGGCTCAACTATGGTAGGATTATTGAGCTGATCGAAGGATGTGATAATCAGCGTTGTGGTGCCGTGTGAGGAGAAAGAACGCACCACCAATAGCACAGGTTATCAGCATTGATGCCTTTAAGGCGTGAGACATTTTGTTGATGATAGCTTTCTTGAGTTGACCGACGGTCCTCTTTTCATCGACATCCACACCAAAATCGTGCTTCGTACCTTGGATTGCGCAGCCCAAGTAGGAAGGCATCGAGGGTGATTGTTTTCGTCCAAATGCAGTCTCTCCACTCAATGTGTAACCGCGGGAAGCTGTCTCTGGTGCCCTTGAACCTGTCAATCGTTCGACCACCACCTTTCCCCGACTTGCACCATGTCCCATCGCCAACAACGTGTTCTAGTTCAACCTATTGTGCGTCGTGATTCTCACTTTCATTCCAGGCCTGGTGCCTGAAAGACTAACGCCTAGCTCTACTAGAACGTGATCTTCAAGAACCTCCAACAGGTACACCGTTTGGAAGGCGCTTCTCAGAGCCATTGCACGCTCTCTTACGCACACTATTTATGATTATAGAGGACTAAGGTCGTAGTATGGTTGTACGATAACGCCGAAACTCGGATTAGTGGAACGATTATAGTTAGTGCTGAAGACGAAATTTTACATCAGTGGACCTTCTACTGACAATCACGATTAATTTCTAGGGCTTTGATGAGTTCATGAATGTGGTCCTGGATGACGCCGAAGAACTCTACGTCGGGAAAGCGGCAGCACCCGAGAAGACCAATCGTGCGATTGGTATGTGTGATGCTCATTTTCCCCAACCTACTGAAGATCCGTCCTCTAATGATGGCCTTTCAGGTCGTATACTTCTGAAGGGGGATAACATCACCCTTATCCAACCTGCATTATGATCCCGGTCTAAGGGCACGAGGCACTGCACGCAGGAGGGGCGGAACTAAAAATGAGAAAAGGCATCATAAATCTGAGCTTTATTGTTTTGTGTTATTCCTGCTCGCGTGAGTATATCTATCGTTCAATACGGGCGAGGACGTCAGGTCTCAGCTTCAACCTTGATTGCTTTATATATCACCGGTCACTCTGCGCTTTCGACAAATCCAAAAATGTTTGCTTTGTCATAGAACTTCCTTGGTACTTTGCACTAAGAGGATTTAACGAGTAACCGGCCCGAAGAAAGATCTAGAGTGTGCAGAATTCTCATGTTCGGAAGAATGTTGATATGATAGGAGTCGAGTCAAAAACATCTCGGCCCAAATGGAACACAACTTCAAAATGACCATACATCCCGAAAGGATAAATCCTTCGCTGACAGCTCTATATTGCGACTTCCGACATGCTCCGGCTGCATGAGAACCGGGACGGGGGTGGATCTATGGGTCAGCGCTCCGGCGGGGGGGAGACCGGGCCGGTGTTGCCGCCAGTGACACAAAAACAGCGATATAAGAGCCTGTAGGCCATATCTTCCTTCATATCCCCCCAGTCATCCCTATCTTACCGCCTTTCGTCCTACTTATCAAGTCGCCGAGAGGTATGCTAACGCTTCCTGTCAGCCAGTAAACCTTTCGTCGATCTGACCTAAACAATGATCAATCAGCCATGAGCCAATCCAACGCAACTATTTTCAAAGGGTACGCCGTCGTAGATGGCAAGGAATGGGTCAGCTTCCACAATCTCTTGTGCAGTGGCCTAGTATTTCTGTGATCTCTGATGTTTGGTTCGACGATCAATGAAAAATAGGACAAGTTCGAGGTGATCGAATACCAGCCCAAGACTTGGACCGAAGATGACGTGGAGATTGCCATCACTCACTGCGGTGTCTGCGGCAGTGACGTGCATACGATCGACTCTGCAGCATGGGGTGTAGGCACATATCCTCTCGTTCCTGGGTGAGGAAGACCCATTCTTCTCTTCTTACTCATCCAAATCATATTCTAATGCCGTAGCTCTCACTTCTTCTTCTTTAGCCACGAAATCGTCGGAGAAGCGATCAGAGTCGGTTCCAACGTCAAGGACGTGAAAGGTGCAATTTCATATACTTAGTCTTATGTTGTTAAGCACATACGCTGACAAACAAGGGTTTCGTTGTGCCGGCCCCGGGGATCGATTTGTTTAGTTGGCGATCGTGTTGGCGTGGGTGCTCAGATCTACTCGTGCTTCAAATGCCGCGCATGCAACTGTGACAACGAGAACTACTGCCCTGACGGGGTCGATACCTACGTGAGTGCAAAAACACGCCCTCTTTATCTTGGGGCATGCTCAAAGAGTCTACAAAAAACTGATTGTTGATTGTCTTCATGAACTAGAATGCTCACTATCCCGATGGAGTCAAGACTATGGGTGGCTACTCCACAGCAATCCGTGCAAACAACCGATTCGTTTTCCCCATCCCAGACGGTCTCGAATCCAAATATGTACGTGAGCATCAAAAAGTCACCTGAATGATTGATGTCTAACATTTTCGCTTGGACTTTTCGTGACAGGCTTGCTCCATGCTTTGCGCTGGCTTGACCGTATTCTCGCCTCTAAAACGGAATGGATGTGGGCCAGGGAAGAAAGTTGGGATCGTCGGTATTGGTGGCTTGGTGAGTTTCTTCTTTCTAGATTTGCAAAGACAAGGCACAAGACCCCTTTGGCTCCTTGGGAACAGCTGCTGATCGGAATTCTTTTCGTCTCTTCTCGCCACTTGTTCCTCCTAGGGTCATTATGCGATTCTGTTCGCCAAAGCGATGGGCGCCGAGGTATACGCGTTCACACACAGCGAGCACAAGCGAGCAGACATCGAGAAGATGGGGGCTGACCACATCATACTCACCAATGGAAAGGTAAAGCTTTCCATCAGATTCAACCAGTGGCACAATTCTCAAAACAACTCTTCTGACTTCGAATTTACCACTTCAGGGTTGGGCGAAACCGTTGAGCATGACACTGGATATGATCATCTCCACCCAAGACAGTTCACCGGGCATGCCTCTGAACGACTACCTCTCCACACTATGGATTGACGGACACTTCATCACCGTCGGCTTACCCGACGACGACCTCCCGTCGATAAACGCCTTCACCTTACTTAACAACGCGTGTAGGGTTGGAAGCTCGCACATTGGTTCCAAAGTGGAGGCGGTGGAGATGCTCCGGCTTGCCGCTGAGAAGAAAATCCATCCATGGTAAGAGAGCTCTGGTTCTTCTCTTTCTCTCCTTATCTTGTCTGCCCGAACGCCGGGCCACCCTACAAGAATTGCGCCGTTCTGATGAGAACACTATTTTTATTTATTTTTTGAAAAACAGGATTCAGGAGATGCCGATGAAGGACTGCAGCAAGGCCGTCCGGGGTGTCAAGGAAGGAAAAGCCCGGTACCGCTACGTTTTGACTCAGGATTTGAATTAGAACTTTTTTGGAGGATTTCACTGTCATTCCGGGCCTTGCCTTCGCTTTCCTTGAATGATTTACTTAAAAAATTGATCACTTGCAAAGCGGCGTGTTCAAATCTGGAGGGGCCAGTTACCTCTTTCTCCGCTCACAAAGATAGTTCTCACATTCGATATGGCTTCTTTGAACGGCGGACCTGCTGTGTATGGGCATGAGTCGATCACCTACCCGAACCCCCACGAGCAATACACCAGTTGACACTTCCAGCAACAAGAAGCAACGGACAGATTGGTAGGACAGGGATAAAATCGCGGTGAATGTGAAAGTGGTCGCGATGTTACCCCGCAAGAATGGTTCCCTGTTTGCGAACCCCTCATTGAATGCGAGGGTTGTTGCAGAACACTCTCCTCAAGAAACAGCAGGACCAGCAGATCCACAGGGTCTTTGAGAGCCTAATTATGTGTAACGCGACGATCAACAATTACGGATCCAACCTCACCACGCAATCCCGGAATAAGGTTACGAGATCTGCTCATATTATGACATTCCATCATTGTTATTATTCATCAAGCGTTTGCATACTGTCATCACTTCTCCCCAATTGACCCGACTCTGGTTGCATAAACGGACCGGCATTACAATATTTCTTCAATGGTCTTCACTGCTGGACTACCCTGATAGTTAGGGCACGGGGGAGCGGCCTGGGAAGCGTCCCTGGGAGGCGTGCCGTTGATGGTCCCTGTGCCATGAGGACTGCCTCCATAAAAGCCTCGTTCCATCTTTGAACCACCCCATCTCCTCTCCCCCCCCCACTTTCATATCCACCCGGATATGCATAAAATACTCGACGCTTTAGTTTGCGGGCGGTGTCGCAACACCAACCAGGGCTCCAATCGTAGCGGTGCTGCTCAGGCGCGCAATGATGGCCGCCAACTGGCGGACCAGACCGTAGCTCTGGAGGCTCTTGGATCCAGCGATAGCGATAAGAATAGGAAGACGTTAAACCGGGACTCTGGCACTGGTCCTGCGGTGTCGGATCCTCAAGCTGACCACAGGCAGCTTGATCCTCGTAGCCAGCAGCACCCCCAGCAGTGAGCGGGATCTACCATCTAAGCTTGACTACTACTTACAGATATGTCTTCACCAGGCCAGGGATTGAAAGCAGCAGGGCGGGTCCGAAAACGCCAGTCCCACGTTTTAATCCACCTATGAGTTCCGTCTTAGCGCCAGTGTTTAATGAAGCGTCCCCACCCCCTAAGCGTCCAAAGTCGCGCGATCGACCCGATAAGATCCCGACGACAGCGGATAACCCCTCAACAGGCCGCTCTGCTCCTGACCCTGCTATTGTCAAAGGCCCGATCGAAGGAGAAAGGTAAGCAAACCTTACCGCAACCTCCCGGATTGCTCGCTCACATCGTGTATTCAGTGGCAAGGGCTTGGGGACGCAGCCCATCACGAGCTATCTAACAGGGGGCGTAAAGATATCTCTCACGACTCTTCAAGCCGTCGCGGCACTTGTTCCCATTCCATGGATACAAACCGCGGTTGGAGCAGCGCTGCAGGTCATCAGTGTCGCTGAGGTGGGTTTCTTTTTGAAATATGTATATCAGGTGTCGTGCTCACCTCTTATTATGCAGTTGGTTAGCAGCAACAGCAGCAGCAGCAAAGCGTTGCAACATCGGGCCTACAGCCTCATGCTTGTATTAGCGACACCACTAGAGGGAAAAACTGAGGAGGAACTTGAAAAAGGCAGTCTTAAGAAGAATATCGGGCGACTAGCTAGGCAAGAACTGGTCACCGCACATTCTCAAAACACTGAGATAACTGGCTAATTCGATCTCATGTGCAGTGACTTGTATGATATCGTAGACGAGCTTAGGGTCATTCGGGCAGATTCGAACTTCCGTCGCCTGTCAAGCCTTCCCAAGGCCGTGCTGACTTCATCGGATATAGAAGGACGAATTGCCGAATGTTCGGCGAAGCTCGAATGGGCCATGAAAGTCTTTCAAGTCAGTTGAAGGGTCTCCTGTGACTTACTAAAGTTGGATCCTGACAGACCTATATATAGGTCGAATCACAAATTGGATCCCGTCTTGATGATCTTCAGCGACACAAAGACTTACTCGACACTATGCAGAAAATCGTGAGTTCAAAGCAACAGAATTTCAGAAAGTATACTTCAAACATTGTCTGAAACTACATTTTGAATCTCAGGAGGCTCAAATGAGACCCATCACTCGAGCGAGTAAGTCTAACCTTGCTATTGGGATGCTCTCCGTGCTGGGACTGATGTCTCACATCGTCCCTCTCAGCGCAAGCCAATCTACTCGAACAAAACTTGCGGCCTGCGGATGCAGCATACAACTCTCATGCTCGCAAGGCGGCATCTACTTGCCTCGAAGGAACGCGTGTCGACTTGCTTCGACATATCTTCGATTGGATGTATAGCAACGCAGAGCAGCAATTGCGAATGTTCTACCTCTACGGCCTCGCAGGAACGGGGAAATCCACAATCGCCGAAACCGTCGCGAGGTACTGCGCCGAGGGCGGCAACCTGGGCGCGACCTTCTTCTTCGCACGAGATTATAGTGACCGAAGAGACGCAGTTCACGTCTTCCCCACCATCGCGCACCAGCTAGCGAGGCTGATTCCCAGTTTCCAAGACAAACTCGTCGAGGCTGTACAAGCTAATCCTGACGCTTATCGCGCAGGCTTGATGGAACAGCTAACGAGGCTCATCATCGAACCGCTGCGCGATGTCATCGACGCGCCGTCTCCGTTGGTCTTGGTGTTCGACGCACTCGACGAATGCGGAGACACAACGGACGCTCAGGGCCTACTTAGACTCTTGGCTTACGCTACGAAGCGACTCGCTTCCCGCCTTCGCATCCGTATTTTCATCACCAGCCGCCCCGAGATCGAGCTGAAAACCACATTCGACTCTTCAGTCACTAAAGCGGTCTCGCACGTCGCCGAGCTCCATAACATCGAAGACCACATTGTCCAGGAGGACATCAGGCTATACCTTCACGCTCGTCTACAGGCCCCAGAGCCTATCGCTACGGATGCGGACGTCGAGCGTTTGGTTCAGATGGCACGGAGCTTATTCATCGTGGCATCCACTGCAGTAAAATTCGTCGAAGATTCCTTCATCAGGAGTCTGAAAGGGCGGAAGGCACAGCTAAAGGTCCTCCTGTCAGCGGAGGATAGCTATCGTGATCGGAAGAAGCCTTCCGCACCTGTTGCGCTGGAACCCAAGGTCAAGGGACGACCACCGTACTTCGCTCTCGATGCCATGTACTCCTTGATACTATCCAAAGCTCTGCCGGCCGACCGGGACACTGAAATCGAAGAGCGTATCCGCTCAGTTCTTGGCACCATTGTCCTTCTCTTTGATGCGCTTTCCGCGAGATCGCTGGAGGCGCTGTTGGAAAGAGAGAAAGATCTCGTCACCGAAACCTTAGAACGACTCCACTCTGTCATCATCGTCCCCGACCACGATCTGGACATAATCCCGCTTCGGCTCATTCATCCATCCTTCCCCAACTTCCTGACCACGCCAACTCGGTGCACCGACGAGCGATTCTTCGTCGATCCTGCTTCGCAGCACTCGCAGCTGGCTCTCACATGTCTCAATCACCTGATCAAATCGTTAGAACGGGACGCTTGTGGCATCGGATTTCTGCCTGTCTCATACGAGAGTATAGAGGATCTTCCGAGCCGAGTCCATGCCAAGGTTCCGCTCCACCTCAGATACGCGTGTTTTCACTGGGCGTCACACTTTGCTAGTTCCGCACTTGTGGCAGGAGGAGGAAGAGATGCACAGGAGGAGAATCCACTCCTTCCAGCCTTCAACTTATTTGTCTGTACCAAGTTACTCTGTTGGCTGGAGATTCTCAGTCTTCTTGACCGACTTGATGCCGCGGTCCCGTCCCTGAAGACGGCTGAAGATGGACTCATGGTGAGTCTTAATTGTGGACCACGAGATTGTGCTCATTCTGATTGTCTATCCCGATATAGCGCATGGCTCAGCCGCCAGAAACTACACTTGCAGTCATACGAGACGCGCAGCGCGTTGTGATGCGCTTCCAAGACTCAATCACGCTCAGTAGCTCAGGCATATACTCATCCGCACTTCCCTTCACACCAACATGCGACCTTTTTCACGTGTATAAACACGAGCTCAACAAATCCGTCATCGTTCGTCTAGGGCAAGACACTGAATGGGACGCCTGTCTGCGTGTCAAGCAGATGGGTGATCCAGTCACCTGCGTTGCAATATCTCCCAGCGGTGAACTCCTCGCGTCCGCCCTTTACGACGACACCGTCCGGATATGGGATATGCAGACTGGTGTAGAGGTTTCCAGGCTCGATGGTCATGAGGGACCGGTTAACTCTGTGGCGTTCTCTCCCAGAGGCGACCACCTCGTCTCCGCTTCTAGCGATAAGACCGTTCGGGTATGGGATGTGCAGAGCGGAGCAGAGCAGACCTTGCTGAAGGGCCATAAACAATCGGTCGACTCCGTGGCATTCTCTCCCAGAGGTGACCGCCTCGCATCCGGTTCTCGCGACCGTACTGCCAGGATCTGGGATGTACAGAATGGTGAAGAATGCGCCCTACTCGAGGGTCACACAGGATCGGTCAACTCTGTTGTGTACTGTGTGGTTGGTGACAGACTCGCCTCCGCGTCCGAAGACGAGACAGTCAGAGTTTGGGACGCAAGGACAGGGACGGAGGTAGTCGTGTTCACAGAACACGGTGGATCCGCTAACTCCGTTGCATTCTCTCCCTCTGGAGATCGCCTTGCTGTCGGGTGTGGTGATAATATGGTGCGGATCTGGGATATGCAATCAGGTAGAGAGTTCTCCAGGCTAGAGGGCCACAGCGGGTGGATCTTCTCTGTCGCGTTCTCTCCTAAAGGAGGCTACCTCGCGTCCGGGTCTTTCGACAACACGGTTCGAGTCTGGGATGTGCAGACAGGAGCAAAGGTTGCGAGGCTGGAAGGCCACAGCAGACCCGTCAACTCCGTCGCGTTCTCCCCTGAAGGTGACCGCCTTGCATCCGGGTCGTTTGATAGCACCGTGAGGGTCTGGGATGTGCAGATGAGCGAGACTGTCGCCACAATCAAGGGTCATACCGACAGTGTGACTTGCGCCGTGTTCTCAACCCAAGGCGATCGGTTAGCTTCCGGTTCCAAGGACAGGACTATTCGGGTCTGGGAGGTGCTGACGGGTGCAAAGGCAGCCATACTTGTGGGACATAGCAAATCGATCAACTCCGTCGCGTTCTCTCCAAAGGGCGATTGCCTCGCGTCCGGGTCTAATGACAAGACCGTCCGAGTGTGGGACATACAGAAGGGTACGGAGGTCGCTAAGTTTGAGGGGCATGAAGCACGGGTCAACTCTGTCGCATTCTCACCTACAAATAATCACGTCGTCTCTGGATCTGATGACTATACTATCAGGGTCTGGGATGTCCAGAGCGAGGTCGAGGCTGCTCGTTTCAACGGATTTAGATGGGTCACCGCCGTTCGGTTTTCTCCCGACGGCAGACATATCTGCTTCCGAGACAACCCGACCATTCAACGAGTGTGGGAAATCACGACTACGGGCAGCGACGCCATCACGCACGCGCCCAATCGATTCCGGGGTCTGATTGAAGTCACAGACAGTCCAGACACTCGCGTGAGCTGGCACGCCCCGTGGGTGACCTATGGCGACCAGCATCTTTGTCATTTGGGAACCCCAATTTCATTTTGGACGTCGGGTGCAGAGAATAAGATAGCCTTGGGCACAGACCACGGTGTAGTGTTGATCCTGGACTTCACTCCTGTTATTTCACAGCTAAATTTCAAGTACGGTTCCGCGTCGTCGAATCCAAGGGGCACACCTCACGACAACCTCCGTGTACGTTAGATCCCAAAAACTGCTTCTGTCTCACGTCCCAGCGTCTTTGTTTATGTGTTCTCATTGTTTTCCTAGCAACCCTCACTCGCTGAGCTCGTCACCTTAACACCAAGCGCAATCCCAGCCCAGCCGGTAAAATCACCAAATAAGTCGGAGGGATGGTGGTCGAATGCACTACTCTGGTATACGAGGGCTACTCCACCACAGGCTCAGGCGGCGCCCATGATCTTGCTTCTTGAAGACGACGACCCGAAGTTCAGTCATAGTGAGTTGCGGTATTTGACATCTATGCACATGCTTGCGCGTACGACCTTGTTAAGCTATTTGCCAATGTTCAGTCAAACAAAAGTTCAATGATTCTTGGCTTGCCACATTTAAATCGTTACCCGAGGTGAAATACATTTATCAGATAATTCAGACTCAAGCGATTACGGATAGATACGAGAGGTACTGGTCAGTCATACTAGCAGTACTTCTCACTCAACTTATCATTGCGTCAACTGAAGATGTCGTGCTTTAGCGACGATGTGGAGGATCGAGAGCACTTCTTGTCGCAGGGGAAGTCAATGGGGAACGAATGTCAGCTGTGGCATGGCGCAAAACGGGTCTGCAGCCTGGGCGACGATCCAAGCAAAACGGGCTTGTGCTGGTCCTTCCAGTGCACGTTGTGCTGTATCATTTCGAGAAATTTTCAAAAGGATTCCACAGGGCTATCTGGTCGATCTTTCCGTCGGTACGTTCTCCAGTTTGCGATGCACTGACGGTACAGTTATCAAACGGCTCTCGATTCTAGCTTTGGGAATGGGATCTATACAACCCCAATTTCTTCAAAGTGCGCGATACCTCATATATCCAGAGCTCTTCCTTCAGATCATTATATGATTGCTTATTTGGTTGTAATTTGGCAGGTCGGATGATTACATACAACCTAACCCTTTGTCGTTCTTAAAAGCTGTCCTTCTGACTCATGTGGTTGTCGGAAGGTGCTTCTGACATACTGGGTATGGACTTCACTCGCTAACACACCCCCTCATTGCAGAGGCATGAAGCTGATAGAGTGCTTCCCGGCGCTGAGCTCGCCCCCAAAGGGCTATGACTCCGTAAGTGTTTCTTCTGCGTGCTTTGATATCCCTCTTACGTGCTCACTAATTGTTGCTCGTACCCTATGAATTGAACGTAGGTTCTTGGCGAGCCAGGTCCCTCCCTCAATTATCCCGAGGTAAGCTCACAGTTGCAGTTCAAAGGCAACTTCGTGTTAGTGCCTAATATTTGATCCCTTAACTAGGTTGTCGTGTATGACAACGATGCAGTTGTGCCAGCTTGGCTTGTTGTCTATGGTTGAGAGGCATTGCTGTTGACCCTAATTTTGACTCGAGAGAGGTGCAATTTCTATGTCCGCTTTCTGTTGTATCCATCCCCTAAACACGATTGTTTCTGAATCTCTGCTATTTGCATGGAGTGCCATCATCATGTGAGCGTGCGCTTTATCTCTTGACCTATGGCGTGGCCAGCTCCAAGCTTACCAAAGATATCCACTGGGTATCTCAACATCCTGCTTAATTGTATATGTTGGATTTTTTTTTTTTTGAAAGGTTATAGGCTAAAGAATCTTTCAGGACATTTGGATGCCTTGCTGAAAACAAACTTATTGAACGGGCAACAAAATTGAACGTCGTTCTCTGACATGTCCGGAGGAGGAGCGGCTGCTAAGGTACGCCTCGGTTAGTCTACGACACTTTCTAATTCTCGATTACTCCGTTATGCATTTGAGGGAGCCAGAAGGGCGAAACAAGGAAGCATCAGGGCCCCATGTTGGCCGCACAAACTGGAAAGGTGAAGGGTAGGTGCAGAGCAAAAGCGAACGGTGTTGAGCGGGTGAACCAAAGCCAAACTGAAGCTCTGGGTTTCGGTGGTTATAGATACGGTACATTCGTGCGGTAGATGTTGGTGATGCTTCCAAGGCCCCGCATGTAGAGTGTTCGTATCGGGACAAGTGTATTCTGATATAGCGTATAGTTAGTTTGAGAACAGGATGTGTAAGTTAAGACACCTCAGGGAATGAGAATGACCTAAAGCCACTGGTATTTGTTTCAAACGACTCACTTCTTTTTTCTTTTTGGGAATCTACTAAAATATGTCCCGGTGCGGCTGACATTCCTCGCGGCATTTTCCGCGCTTCCCAACTCTTGAGGATGCAATAACGACGACCAGGTGCACCCAGACCAGCAGATATGCCAATCGCTGTGATCAATATCACGATGACGTAGTGTAAGCATTGAAAGGGACTATGTTTCATACGCCAACTGTATCCGCTTGGGTCATGAGAGGAGTCTGACAGGCTGGGCTGGTCAACCCTAGTGCATATCACAGTCAAGAAAGTCCACACTATCATCTTTACGGGCGACCCCACTCGCTCACGCTCCCCAGAGGGCATATATCATCATACCGCCTCTTACAAACTCCTGGATTTAATGGGGGTGGGATGACATGCGTCAATAGTTCAGGCGAAGGTGGGATGGATGACTGAGTTTGCTGGGTCCAAGACCAAGCCCCTCTATAAATGCAACTGCGCAAAGTACTGAGAGCTATAGTGCTGCACTCAAGCTACAATGAGCTCATGAATAACCTCAACGCCCTCAAGGCGAAAAACCTTTACCTCGGGCAAATGAATGGAGAACTCAATAACAGGAGTCAGGGGCGAGAATCTGAAGGCACGCTAGTCCAACGAGACGATCGAGAGTCTTCAATGGGAGCTTTCAAAGCAGTGAGTTAGCTCATTTTTTTTTTGAGAGTCCACGCGTGGCGATGTAGTCGCAGGAGATCGAAGCCCTCAAGGCGAAGAATCTCACACTCTGTCAGTCCAATGGAAAGCTGAACGGCAAGAATCAAAACTTCGATTCCGAATCGCACCAATTGGATCGTGATGCTCGAGAGCCTTTGGAAGCAAGCTTCAGCGGAATGAGTTCAAGC